>CAUYRH010146206.1:0-21635 GCA_963574655.1 Perodicticus potto | reverse complement strand
GATTGCTCGTCCGCCCTCCCTTTCCCTCCCTCTCGTTACATACCGTCCCTGCCCGACCCATCCGTCCCTGCCGGCACGTGCCTTCCCTGTCCTGGCCTCCCCTCCCTGCCCTAACCTTCCCTCTTTGCCCTAACCTTCCCTCCCTGCCCGAGCCTTCCCTCTCTGCCTGAAACTTCTGTCCCTGCCCTAAACTTCCGTCCCTGCCATGGCCTTCCCTATCTGCCCTCACCTTCCCTCCCTGCCCTAACCTTCCCTCTCTGCCCTAACCTTCCCTCCCTGCCCTAGCCTTCCCTCTCTACCCTAACCTTCCATCCCTGCCCTAACCTTCCTTCCCTGTCCTGGCCGTCCCTCTCTGCCCTAGCCTTCCCTCTCTGCCCTAACCTTCCATCCCTGCCCTAACCTTCCGTCCCTGCCCTAACCTTCCCTCCCTGCCCTAGCCTTCCGTCCCTCCCCTAAACTTCCGCCCCTGCCCTAACCTTCCCTCCCTGCCCTAACCTTCCGTCCGTGCCCTAACCTTCCTTCCCTGTCCTGGCCTTACCTCTCTGTCCTAGCCTTCCGTCCCTGCCCTAACCTGCCATCCGTGCCCTAACCTTCCCTCCCTGCCCTGGCCTTCCCTCTCTGCCCTAACCTTCCCTCTCTGCCCTAGCCTTCGTCCCTGTCCTAGACTTCTGTCCCTTCCCTAGCCTGCTGTATTCCATCCTAGCCCATTCTACCTTGTTCTACCCATTCTGACACTGGCTTTACTTCCATTTCTTACTATCTTTGGTTTTTTTAAATCACTAATAAAATGTCAAGCAACACAACAGAGAAGAGAGAATCATTTCCTAATTTTCCTTAGATGGGTTTCTAAATGCAAAGGGTGGGGGTAAAATACCACCAACCCCGAACCTTGGATGCCCCCCGTTGATGCACAGCTGCCTGTGCCAGGCACTTCTGAGCGTGCAGCACCTTCAGCCCTCATCCTCACCTGGGCATCCCTCATGCCTCCTCTGCAGGGCACGTCTTCCACACCTAGTGTCTGCCTTTTGGGTGATGTGGGTGCCTGACAAGCAAGACTCAATAAAACATACACTTGATTTTGTCAACTAATAAAATGATCCCCTTAGATCATGGCATACAGTGGGCCATTGAAGCAGTTCGGGGCAATGTTTGAACTAAATAAGGGAAAGGGAGATATTATTTCATGTGTCAATGTGAAAAAGATGTCTCCTCTAGACAGTTTGTCGTGAATTTTGTTAGTTCATGCATTGATGGTACAAGTGAACTTCGGAACAGGGAGAGTGGAGGAGGAGGATTCTTTCTATTTCAATGTTAAGATGAGAAGAGGGACAGAGAAAACCACAGAGCTTGGTGGGAGTGGCAGCCTTGCACATTTGGTGAGGGGAGTGAGGAAGAGCCTCAGACGGCAGGTGGACAGCAGGACGGGGCAGCACAGACGCCATCACCTGACCTCACTCACCTGTGGACAGCAGGACGGGGCAGCACAGACGCCATCACCTGACCTCACTCCCCTGTGGACAGCAGGACAGGGGAGCACAGACGCCATCACCTGACCTCACTCACCTGTGGACAGCAGGACAGGGGAGCACAGACGCCATCACCTGACCTCACTCGCCTGTGGACAGCAGGACGGGGGAGGACAGATGCCATCACCTGACCTCACTCGCCTGTGGACAGCAGGACGGGGGAGCACAGACGCCATCACCTGACCTCACTCGCCTGGGAAATGAAACCTCTCCAGCAAGTGTTGGTGATTGGTGCTTTTCCTTCGCTTCTGAGAGCCCCATTGTCCCCATCTGGAGACTGTCACCTCCTGGTGTAGGCTCTCTGCATTTTATATTTAAAACTATCAACAAAATGTACTCTTTCCCTTAAAAGATTACAAGCATAAGGATACAAAAGAAACAAAACACGTTTGCTCTTCTAAATGTACTCTCTTTAGAGAGAGAAAAAAACAAAATCTCCAAATATGTCCCTCATTTTCTTACCAGAAACTAGAAACATTTTTGCCAACTCAAACACCAAATCCAGTCTTACTTGATTCACAAAAGGAACAAAAGAAACTTCCTCAGGAAATTGTTCCCGTAGAAGCTCCATTGCATTATATAATAAGAGATGGAAACGCCTCAATTTGTAAACAGTGAGTTCTTCATTTTCCTTGGCACAGGGACCAGGCTGGTCCGGAGTGACACCCACAGACGAGAGAACAAGCAAACCAGCCGAATCTCACTACTGCCCCACAGCCTGTCTGGACACCTTTCTTTGGGAAGCTCCTGCATTTGACCAACTATAGGAGAATCAGGTCACCTAAGGCAGCACGTGTCCAGAGATGGCATTTCCACCTGGAAAATCCAGCCAGGAGGCAAATTTCTGGACTTGGGCGTGGTGTCACCTAGAAAGTAGCAGCTGCACACCACACATGGCTTCAGCAGTGCCTCTGAGAGTGTTGCTCAGGGATTCCCCCCGGACACCTTGTAAAGGCAGGGCGGGTGGCACCTCTGGAAGCCCAGTCCCCTGGGATTGTCTCAGGCCCTGTGGTCTCCTTGCAGGGGCAGTGGGTCCACTGACAGCCCAGAACCTGTGCCTGGGAAGGGGTCCCCCAGTGTGCGATGGACCTTCCACATTCTCACCACGTCAGCAGTGACCGACACTCAGCAGTGTCAGTGTGGAGTGACAGGGCGACCTAAGTGCTTGTTCAGTGTGGACGCAGCAGCGGGGACACGGCTCTGCACACATCTGTCTGTGTGCTGCATGGGGGGGGGGTTGTGGACACGGCCACGCATGTCATCACTCTCAAGCAGAGAGAAAACGGCCTCTGTGCCCTCTTGGGTGATTACCATGTAGCAAAGCGATCTGACCTTCCTTCCACATAGCTGCCATCATGGAGTGCAACACAGGAAAGGCCAGTAACGAAGTTCAGATTGACCACAGTTGATGGTTTGTAAAGAGATGGTGCAAGCAAGCTCTGACCACAGGGTCCTCGGGACCTGACCACAGGGTCCTCAGGAGCTACGTCTGGTGTCCCTTCCAAAAAGCAGGACGGCCTCTACTGGGGCCAGAGCAACTACTTCTGACAAATTGGATGTCATCAAATGCCCGGTATAATCCTGATAAAGCTCTAACGGTATAACTCTGGGAATAGTCTGGATGGAATTTAATTTTTTTTTTTTAGACAGCCAGATTATTCAAAATTATAGCAATCAGACATTGGTGAGGAAGAAAAATGGTGATATGCTTAACAGAAACCACTTAAATGCCACACGTCTTGATAATGTAATATCTCCACAACTGTTTCTGTTTAAAGCTAATAAAAGTAAACATAAGACATTCCAGTTCTTTCCTATCAAATTTATTACTTTGAGCGACAAAATGACAAAATGATTAGCAGTTAATAAGGCCTTGGCTTAAAAGATTGACTGACACTGCATTACTCATTTAATTTCCGCTTCTCTGAGCTTTTTTTCCCTCTTCCTTCCAGCACGGAGGGAATTAATATTATCACATCAAAGGCTTCCCTTTAAATGGGAAGAAAAATCATTTAAAAGGACACAGACTGTGATTATTCAAACTGGGTTATTTGCACCTTGTATATATAACAATATCATGGTACAACTTCATTTCACTCAAATTGCTGTCAGTAACTAATAGAAGAAATTTGCTTCCATTTTATCAGCACCTTTGTGCGGAGTCAGATGGGGGAGGGGACTTAAATGTGAATCAGATAAGAATCGTAGGAACGGGGAGCCAGGGGTGGGCCACGTGCTGGAGACTGGCTTCTAGACTAATGCGCAGTATGTAAATTCTTCTTCCCTCATCTTTTTTTCCTTTTGCTTTTTTCTTCTCTTTGTTTTTGTCCCATTCCCTATTTTTTGTAAGGTAGCGTACACCTAGAGAGATAAGCCCTAACCTCCCTAGGATTCAGGATACAATTATACGATGCTGCGTTAGTATTTTATTTCCTTTCCTTCCCAGCATTGGTAGACAAATTATACCGGGGTTGATTTAATACCTAAAGAAGTATGTCATATTCCTCTAGAGCAGTTGTGTCGGTGGGTCACCTTACGAGTGACCCAAAGCTTGGCTCAAGCACAGCCAATGATCTATCTGCATTTAGGTCTTGACAGGTTGAATTACTGCCCCCTGGAACTACAACTGTGTTAGAGTTTCCTCGACAAACAGTTCACTTGTCAAATGTTTATTCTTCCTTCTTAAAAAAATGAGGATGGGGGCAGGTTGACCAGTGGGCAGAGCCGTGGAAATGCATGAAATATGAAACATCAATCACAAGGTCAGTAGGGCAGAGCGTGGTTACCACGGCTCCAGGTAGATTAGATCACGTGCGTCCCAAGGGAGGCGAGGGAAGCAAGCAATAAAACAGTGTCAGGACAGAGTGCCCCGTGTCCCAAGGTTTGAAGACAAGCCTTGTTAATTCGAGAAACTGCAGAGTTAAATTAGTCCAGGCCCGGGTGACAAGGAATACTACATATTGTGCCAACGAGATAAATTTCCCTCGGCCTGCTCCAACACACTGGCCACTGACAGGATACTGCTGTGAATAGTTCATTAAAATGTCCAACTCAGAGGAAATTTTAAAAATTTATAATGCTTCCTGCGGACGGTGGGGTCGAGTTCAATGGGCAGCAGAAAACAGTAGCTTAGGGAGTGAGACACACATGACTATTTCAACAACTTAGCGCTTCTAACTAAAATTAAGAGAGTTGTAATATCGTCAAAGTTTTAATTTTAAATCACCACAATAGACCAGAATTACCCGCTTCCCAAGGAGTGTGCTGAGCAGCTGCCAGTGTTGAGTAGCACCCTTTTCATCACATTTTACTCAAATGACTCATGAGCATGCTGCCGTGTTCTAGGAGCTCTGCTCGCTCCTAGATTTTCAATTTAATGTCAGGTGAAATTGTTATTTGTTTACATTTTAATACTGGGCAGCCATAAAGTTGTGTGCAAATTGTGTACGAACTTTCTGGCCACCCTGTACCGTGACGAGACATTCCTGGTTCTTTCCAGTTAACTAATATCGCCTAAGCATAAAATAAATGTCTTTTCCCTATGGAAACATGTACTGAAGCCTCAGGACACTTTGTCCAAGGGTTGGGGGAGAAGACCCCTGATGTGCATTGGGGTCCTCTCACCATCAGTGAACAGTGGCCCTCTACCGCATCTGGCTCGAGCTCTGAGCAGACATCACCATCTGGATGTCAGGGCTCCACAGAGCCAGGCCAGGAAGACCCAGACCATAAAATACTCTTTTCTAGAAGACTGTCCCTTTGTTCACTTGTAGCCAATGTAATTACAGTGACGCTTGAGGTTATCACTATTTCTGTGTCAACATTAATTACATTTGGAGAAGTAATAAGACACAATTTTAATCATAATAGTCTATATCAAATGAAATTTAATCCTCATCAAAAATATGGTTTCCAAACAGAGTTCTAAAGAGAAAACATCTTTTAAAAATATTAAAGTCTTCATCAACTATCCACTCAGCTTTCATTCTTTAAGACTTAAGACGTGTATTGATTTCTATTTACTGCAATGTGAATCTTTTATTATCTAAATAATTTGTGTAAATGCTGTGATATTTAGCCAGGAGTCCAAAGTAGATGGGAACCCCCACTGGTCAGAATGGAGCCCTAAGAGCTGAGTCTCTAGGAGGCATCAGAGAGAGACGGGCTGTGTGTTGCAATCAGGAAACTGTTGTCCAAAATAACAGGGGGCAATGAAACCAACTGCTTTCATGAAAAAGAACAAAATAATGGAAGAAAAATGAGAATGTTAACATTTGGAACGCACATCAGGGAATCCCCCTCTGGGTGGAAAAGTCTTAGAGGCCCAGTGAGAGATTGAGCGCATCTAAAGCCCGGTGACTCAGCTCTGCTCTTTGGAGGTGAAGCAGAGAGTGACTGGACGTCAGCCCATCCTCATCGGGGCTCACAGTGATGGGACAGGGTCTGCAGAGAGCTCAGTGTCACTCTGGCACTGTCCCAAAAAACAAAGAAGAATTCTTAGGTTGCCTGGATACTGCACTCCAATGAGGACAATTTCAAAGTGAAGTTCTGAATCCAGATTTTGAAAAGGGTAAAAGCCCTTAAAATATATGTTTTGTTTGTTTGATTTATAATATGGGGAAGCTTCTTCATTTTCCAGTTTAGGTACTGAGAAAGAACGCTTTCACAACTGTCGGGTTGCTTGGGGAACTAGTGAGCCATCCTGCTGGTGCCTGTGTCACCAGGCCTTTCCTCTCCTGGGCAGAAGGTCCCCCTAAACTGCTACATTCAGCAGTACTGAAGACATTTTGCATTTGTGTTGTACTTTGCGTCTTGTTGAGTATTTCACACATTTTGTTAATCAAGATTGATTTCCTTTCCTAAAGTCAAATTAAGCAACTGTAGCTTTTAAAAAATCTATACAGAAAATATAAAAATATGTAGAAAAAAATTCTATCTCTAAAAAAAATGCTCTAAAAACAAACAAACCTAATTTTCAAGGCAGGAGATATTTAGGGTACGTCCCACAACAACCTTTTAGAAGTAAAAGCCACTGATGTCTCAGTATTTACGTTTTATCCTACGAAATTAAAAACCACAAATAGTCTAGGGTTCCTGGCTGAGGATTGATCTGGAAGGCACTTGGAAGGTGAGTTCCAGGAAGGGAGCAGCCACCCCGTCCAGGGGGGGCCAGGTGTCGTTCTGGAAACCCAGGATGGTGGGGGTCAGGTGGATGGGCCACTCAACCCCATGGATGACTCTCAGAAGTTGAATCAGCTGGAAATTAAAATGGTCCTGGAGCTGGAAAGCATGGATGGTCTCAAGGGCTCTGACCAAGTGGTCTCTTGCAGCCACGGTACTGAACGTCAACTGGATGGGCTGAGGGGTCAAGGGTAGGAGCCAGGAGGTGTCAGGGGCTCACCCCGGGGGGCAATTGGGGCAAGGTGGGCAGCAGGAGTTGTACCCAGGGGACTCAGGACTTGTTTATTCCTGTATTTTCAGGGAGGAGCTACTTGGTAATCTTAGACAGTGGATGGAGATGTCTGGGAGTGCAAGAGAGTGTCCTACGGACGGTGTCGTAGCTGGGAGATGGTGGCCGGGGGAGGTGAGTGCAGGAGCCACCATGACCTCGCCCACGTGCCGGGTCTCCCTTCTCACTCAGCTTCAGGTCTCACCTGGACAGATGTTGCCACACAGCAGGGCCAGGATCCCATCAGGACTGGAGTGGCCACATGGGTGCCACAGGGAATGAGAGTTGTAAGAGGTGCTTGTGTTAACACAGCCCGAAGTCCACGTTGTGAAGGAGAAAAGTGACCTGAGGAAGAGGCCGTGAGGGGGAAAGTCCCAAAGGGCCCAGCTGCAAGTGGCCGACTCGACCAAAGCACAGTCTCCAAGGCCCGGTGGGAGGACGGACAGGCGGCCAGAGAGCAGAGGACAGGACAGCGACGGACAGGAGCGGTGACCATGAGACGCCACAGCAGAGTGTGACCAGGGCTGCACTGATAGTTCATTGCTCAGCGGTTAAAATATCATTAAAATGAATCATTTTTCAGCTGCCATGTCAAATGTTTTTCAAGAACTGGGTGAAGGCAAATTAAAAACCCAGGATAATGACTTATAAAGAAGGTAGATAATGAGAATTAATAATTCTAATAATGATATCTTGATTTTTCTATATATTTCAAACCTCCTATAAATTCTTATCTTGTATCCGTAAAGATTACCATCAGTTTACTAGTCTTAGTTATCATAACAGCTCTAGACACCAGGTAACAATTGCTGAGTGAGTGGAAAAACACTTCAGAGAATGCTTTGTGGCCATTGAACACTCCCTCTATCTTATCACCAGAAACCCTGCTGGAACCCACTGAGGCCTGTGGTGGCCTGAATATGTGCAGGCAGTTGGTGCAAAGATCAAGACTCCGTGCACTTGAGTGACTTCTAGGCCGTGGCTTCCTTCTTTCCATCAGCTGATTTGTTCTTGCCTGTCTTTCTGTGAATGCAAATCAGCCTTCCAGACCCTCAAAGAGCACACTGCTTTTCCCCACAAACTCAAGTTTACCCCCTGGACCCATGGGGCATTTCTCGGTCTTTTAAGCTGTCATGTGTGTCCCCAGGCATCCAGTCTGTTAAATGAATTAGCCGTCTATTGTTCTGACTTCCAGTTGTGTGATCTGCTTGTACGGGGCCCAGCATTTGTGCCACTGGGACCGGCCTGCTCTTGGGATTCTCAGGCTGTAGTTCATCCGGGAGATGCTCTGCCCTTTCTCCCCCATGGAGCCGCTGCCTGGCTCCCTCTGCAGCCTGCTCCTGGAGTGTGTGTGGCTCTTCGCGGCCAGCCCTTGGAGGGCATGGGCACTACCAAGGGAGGATCCCCATGCTCCCATAGGTTCCTGTCCTGTCCTGTTTAGCTGTAAACGAGTTAACCATTTCCTCCGCTCTGAGGCCACTGCACACATAGAAACCATTTGAAGTTCTAAATATTGACTATTTCAAATGGAAGATAAAAGCCCACATGTGCCTGTGGCCTCTCAGATCAGTCAGGAATACATTTATTGTCATGACACTTAAGCTAGGTGGGGAAGGCTGGCTATGAGAAATGGAGAGACGGCGCTGCCAGTCCCGCGTTCTGTGGCTGGACCCCCCTCCACGGGGCACTGCCCTCCCCTGCCCAGCCCTCCCATCACGAAGTTGTGTTAATTCCTGATACTTCACCCAAATGTCTCCCTTCCTCCCACAAGTTGAGGTGGGAAGATATTAAGGCAAATTTCACCTCCTTCCTGAGGGCTTATTCTGGGCCCACCCCTTCTCTGTATCTCTGCACCAGCTTCATGTCCTGGGCAGCCCCATGAGCAGGTGACGTTGTTGTGCAAGTTGTGCAGATGACAGGGAGGTCCGGGCCTCGTCCAATGGCACAGGTGCAGGAAGGTGGAGTGAGACCTCCAGTCAGTCATCCATTCCAGTGGCCACGCCCTTCTCCAGCCACGGTTTACATGGGTCTGCTCCCCAAAATATGTCTCAGCTGGCCACACATGAGAAGAAGGCTGACACATCTGATCACTCTGGCCACCAGCCCAGCCAGGTTTCTTTTCATTACCTGCAACTTGGTTTAGGCCCCAAATACTTTGAGTTAGTTTATTTATTTATTTATTTATTTATTTAGAAACAAGAGTCTGGGAGTCCCAGTCCATCGCCCTGGGTAGAGTGCTATGGCATAATCACAGCTCACAGCAGCTTTAGTCTCCTGGGCTCAAGCAATCCTCCTGTCTCAGCCTCCCACGTAGCTGGGACTATAGGTGTATAGCACGATGCCTGGCTAGTTTTTCTATTTTTTAGTAGAGACAGGGTCTCATTCTTGCTCAGGCTGGTCTCGAACTCCTGAGCTCAATCAATCCACCAGCCTCGGACATTTTAATGTAGTTACTTCAAATCAAAATGCCTTTGCATTTTGTATGGATTTATCCAATTACCTTTAGTTCACTGCCAACTACGTATCTGCTGGGAATGTGGAATGGAGAGTAACTGTGCTGTGATGGCTGATGGCTGCCCGGTCCACAGTCCAGGGCGGCCAGCGCAGCACAATGACCTTTCTGCGGTTGTTTCTCTTCTGGGCTCGCACAGGGAGGACTTGCGCCTCGCATGGAAGCTCACTCACAGCAGCAAGTAGGGGGACGATTTCAGAATATGAGTTATCCCAACGTGGAAAGAGACTCCGTAGCGCTGCGGGGAAATGTAGTTATGGCTGCTGGGTCCTGGATGCCGAGTTGGCAGAGCACGGTGCTTCCACAGTCTCTGAGAAAACACACACACTGCGGTGTCAAAGAGCCTTAGGGCCAGGTGCTCGGCCACGTAAGCACTGTAAATAGACGGATTTCAAAATCCCTTCTCTCCCAGGAGTCTGAGAGAAAGCACTTAACAAGACAGGTCAGAGGGCGGCGCCTGTGGCCCAAGGAGTAGGGCACCAGCCCCATATACTGGAGGTGGTGGGTTCAAACCTAGCCCCGGCCAAAACTACAACAGCAACAACAAAAATAATAAATAAAAGTAAATAAAAAGACAGGTTTGAAAGAGAAAGGCAAGGGTGGGCAGTGCCCGGCGTGGCCTTCCCCGCCCTTGGCAATTTTCTCCCCTCCCGGGGCCAGTGCTCATGTTGGCCCAGGGCCTGCCATCTCTGCTTCCAAACTACTGCAATCGTTTCTTTCTTTCTTTCTTTCTTTTTTTTTGTGTGGTTTTTGGCCAGGGCTGGATTTGAACCTACCACCTCCAGCACATGGGGCCAGCGCCCCACTCCTTTGAGCTACAGGTGCCATCCTGCAATCATTTCTTTTTCGGGTCACTTTTGTCCATATGAAATTGCCATCCAGCTTAAGATATTCAGAGTAAGCCCTAAAGTAATTTTTTTCTTTTTTCTTTTTTTCAAGGTAATAAACTCCTGGGCACTAGAGGCGGGATGCCATCTCAAACTCACTTCTGGAATTGCTTGTGTAAGGCTGTGATTCCGTAATTGTACCTTGTTTCAAATTCATATGTATTCATTTCATAAAAGTAGTCTATATTTTATACTGATAAATTTATCAATAGAAGAAAGATGCCACAGAAAGATATAAAAAATTACCTGCCAAAATAATGATTTATGCTGGTTTTGAGGCATCCCCCTATTATTCATGTGCACAAGCCTTTTTTATTTTCATTTTGACATTTACTCCACATTATAAAAACGTGCCAATGCCTTCATTTGAATAGTAGGTGGGGAGCACTGGGCCGGGTGGCGGCTTCTGTGTCTGAGAAGTGACGTCCGTGTGGAGCCCGGCAGGTCCCTACATGGGACACAGATAGATCAGGATCTGGGGACATGCCAGCCAGAGTCAGAAGGACAGATCCCCACAGAAGCTTCACCGATGGCTCACGGGGGTAGGGTTCGTGTTCTGATGACTGGAGTGATGATTATTTCATAGGTCAAAGGTGACACACACATTGCTGCTAATATTAAATTAGAAAGAAAACATGACAGAAGCGTTGAAAAGCCAGCTGGCAAGAAGGTGCGAACCTGCTAAAGCCTTGGAGGGACAGAATTCACCCCTTGCATTTCCCTCCCTGAAGCTTCCAACGGTAACTCTGAACTCAAAGAGGGGAGACTGGGCAGGGTGCTGGGGGGCCCACTGCCAGGACAAGGTCAGGCCGGGTACCTTCGGAACAGGAGCGGTGTGCTGAGGACAGAGGGAAGGGGCAGGAGTTGTGCTGGAGGATCCTCCTGAACCTGGAGCACAGGCGCCCTCCCTGCAGGTGGACAGGCTCCCGCCTCAGAGCTGCTCCCTCACCGGACCCCAGACCAGGGGCCCTTCCCAAAGCTCCACCCCTCGGAAGTGCCCCCACAGGCGCTCTGTCCCAGATGGAGGCTAGGGGCCAACCTGCATGCATCCCTGAGTCCCACTGCTCTTCGCTGGGCTCAGGTCCGGGAAGGAAATGCAGCTTTCTCCAGAAGCTGGAAACCACTCTCATCTTTATCTCAAAACTTCACCCTCCCCCAGGGTGAGGGCAGAAACTTACAATTGTGTCAGACAGCACCACCCCTTTGCATCTTTTTCGGGTGTGTGCATAGACCAAGGGGTGGGGGTGAAATGGTCGTGTCCTCATTGGATTCCCCCCAAGATGGTGTCAGAGCAGGGGACCTCGGTCCACTCTGGTCATGCAGGGGCAGCCACCTCCTGCCAGCCCCCTTCTCCAGGAGACCCCATGTGGCCCAGTCTATAAAGCTCTGGGTCCTTCCTCTGAAGTGCTACCACAGACACACCCGTGTCTGTGGTGTCTCCCACTGGGCAGGGTCAGGGGTCTCAGGGTCTTAACTGTTGTCCTCTTGCCAATAACCATGTCCATCTGCCCAGGAGGCGCTCTGGTCTGCCCAGGCCTACTTTCAGTGCAGGCATCTTAAGTGAATAAAGATCAAATTCCACTTTGCTTTGAATGGCACAGAGTACAAGGGGGCAGCGTGACAGCGCCTGACCCAGGGGTGGCCTGCATGCCCGTGCAGCCAGCAGAGGTGTGGCTGGTTTCATGGGCTTGTCTGTCTGAACAAACTCCTCTTTTTCTCTCTTACACTGAGCACAGCGTCCACCCCCAAGTCCCACCTTGTGGCTCCCAGCTGGATGGTCACATCCGTCCTGACTTACTTTATCTATGCGGCGCTGTCCAAGGACTGGTCAGGTTTCTCTGTGGTAGCAGGTGCGCTTTGCAAAGAAGCCATGTCAGTCGGGTGCTTTCACGTCCCTCTCCCGCCTGTGACACAGCCTGTGAGACAGCCAGGACCGTGTCCAATACCCCATCCCAGGGGTGAGCACAAGAGTTGCACGTAGTTGGAGATTGGCAAATATTCGTTGACATAAAAACACAAGAGCAGTGTAGGTCGCGAGGAGGTGTCAGTGAAGGTCCTGACATTCTTTCATCTCCACCCTACGTTTCTGGAGCAGCATTTAGAGTTCAAGTTGTTTCATCTGCAAACATGCAGACTCAGTCCCCTGGCTTGAGGGGGGTGACTTCCTCACATGCCTCCAGGGCACCGATGAGGACAACAGGATTCACAGGTGCCCGTCATCCCCTGTCACTCATGCAGGGAGAACTGGGACTGCGTCCTGCCGGCCCTGTCTGGGGTCTGTGGGCTCTTCTTAGTCAGGTCCTCAAGACACCCTCACCCTTCTGTATTCCACTCAGAGACCCAGGATCACAGAAGAAGCCGTAAGGGTTCTGAGATTGCGCTAACCACCAATGTCGCCCTGTGAATTCCACGAGCCACAGTGAAACTCTTAATGCCCCCAGAGTTTCTGCAAAAATAATAGAATTTACTGAGTCTTGGAGATTTTTATTAAAGTAAATAGACGTGGGTTCACTCACCTGTTTCTTTGCCCTCATGGAGCACTTTTAATTCCTTTGTGACTTTCTGCTCTTTGAACAACCTGGCAGTGTCCCACAAATGATGGCCAGCTTCTTCCCAGGCCAGACCCGAGGTCCTGGACATTATCCTTGTTCTTGTCAATTTTGATGTACAAATGTGCATTTATTTGCCTACTAGAAATCCCAGTGTCAGATGGGATCTCTTTCCTGGGTTTTTTTAAAGTTTTAAATTTTGTGTCCACTTGGTTGGGCTATAGTAACCAATTATTTAATCAACCCCTAGTCTGGATGTGGCCATGAGGTACTTTGTCAATGTGGTTGACAGCCACAGTTAGTTGACTTTAACTGAAGAGGAAACCTGGATGATGTGGGTTGGTCTTAAGAAAGATGTTAAGAGATCAATTGAATTCTTCTGGAGAGGAACAAATTTAGCCTCACAGCTGTAACATGGAAACCCTACCTGTGTCCACCCAGCTGATTTGGCAAAAGGAAGGAAGTCCTTCCTTCCTTCCTTCCTTCCACCTTCCTCTTTCTCTCTTTTTCTTTCTTTCTTTCTTTCTTATTTTTTTCTTTTAGAGATGGCATCTTGCTATGTTGCCCAGGCCAGGAATTCATTAAAATAAATTATATGTTTGTCGAGAAACAGAAAAGACATCTATTCTCCACACTCGTATCTGCATATACATATATAGATGGTTTTGTTCCTTTGGAGAAGCCTGGGGGATACAAGATCTGTGACTCGGAAGAAATACAGATCTAACCCAAATATTTCCAACTTTTTGCACTGACTGCATCAAAAATCTGTTGCCTGATTTTTCCCCAGCCTTAGAGTGGATATTTGTCTCCCGTTGCTATTTCTCACCATAACGTTTATTTCCACCAGGCAATGTACGTTATGCTATATATGGTAACATCTTGATGTGGTGTCTATATGTCATGGCACCATGTGCCATCCTGCATGAGGTGATGGGGCGCGTCTTGGCGTGTTTGTTTAAGTGCCGTCTCTCTGCATGAGGAGCCCGAGCGTGGCAGTGGGGCAGGAAGCACTGCCATCTCCTATCACGTCTCCACCATGCCATCCATTGTTGGCACATAGTAGTTGCTCAGTAAACACTTGCTGAGAGAATTTAGAGTGACGTTTGTGAACGTCATCCATAGGATGCCTTCACTGTGTCACATCACCCTGAACCTTGAGGAAGGACAGCTCGGGGCTTTTTGCCTTGTCCTGTAATAGGTATGTTGCCAGGCAGTCAAAGTACATCCATGGTTTAGTAAAAATCAAGAAATCATCAGGCCGGTGTGGGGGTGAAGGGACTGGACGTTCAGGGTCCGCATGGGACCAGCATGTGAGCTGTGGTTCCTCCTCAGGACTCTCCCCCTCTGCACCAGGGTGGGCAGCCCCCCCGAGGCTCAAGGGCCTGAGGCTGCCGGGGTCTGGGGGACGCCGGCTGCGTGGACTTTGCTCTCCATCCCCAGCATCCTCACGCAGGAGTGAGTCCTGCCGGCCTGGAGACAGGAGGAGGATGGGAGGAGTTAACAGCCGGGCCGAGGCTCTGACCACCTTGGACTGAGGTCTCTCAGTGGTGTCGGCCCTTCCTACAGAGGAGGGCTGCACGTGGGGTGCCTCAGCGGTGCCCTTCCTGCACCCCAACTCACATGCCCACCCCTCTGCTCTCCTCCTCATCCCCTTCCTGTGGGGGACCCCTGCTCTGGACAGAAGGGAAGATGATTTAGTGCTGTTGAATCTCACAATAACTCTTTGACTTTTGAATAATATTTATATTTGTTCTTTAATTTTTATCCTTCAGTGACCCTTGAATACAATGCACTTACTAATGTCAACCTTCCCATTATCAACTCCAGGCTATGTCACTCACCAGCTACAAGAGGAATGTGCCCCTGTGCTCAGCATGTGGTGATGTGCCGGAGATGGCTTTGCGCCACTGGACTGAGAGCATATGAAGAATTAGATACATGATAGATAAAGTGATGTTAGGTCGAGATAGACAGACAGACAGATAGATAGAGATGATAGATGATATAGAGTCATACGAGGAAGACTCCCAACATGATTGTTCTTTCATCTATTACAGAATCTGTGGAGCTCTCCATTCTAATATGCATCTAGATTCATTTGACTTTGTATTTTTTCATAGCAAAATAAACTTTGAAAGATAATTTGCTATTGTGATGCACAGTTGAGTCACAAAGTCTTCGCAGCCGCTTGTATCAGAGACATCTGAAGCTGGATCTCCCACCTTCCTACCCCAGCTCTAGGCAGGAAAGAAGAATCTGTCTTGGCCTGTATGATTTTTTAAAACCTTTGAACAGAGATATAAAAATGCACAATGCTATTATATTCAAATACTCCTTCAGCACAAGCTCACAAATCTGCTTTCAGTGTGATCTGATATTTGACTTCTTGAAAGAAATATATAAATAACAAATTGACTAGGCATAGATATTTATCTTTTGTCTTGACATATGCAAAGCAATATTTTCTTAAAGTAATAAAAGGCCAGACTCAAAGTTGAACCACAAAGAAAGATGTGACATTTGAGAAAAGATGCTGAAATAGCGGGTGGCCACGAAACAATGAACTGTTTTCTGAACACTGTGTGGGTTGTCTGTCACGGCTATCGTGGCTGTGAGCCGGACCGGCCATCCAGGGGCTTCCCTGCGTTGGGTGATTCTGGCCCTTTTCGCCATTGGTGTTATTGTCCCTGAAAGCGCTCACATCCTGTCCACCTCCGCCCACCAGTGCTGCCCTCTGTGTGCACAAACGCTGTTGCACCGTGGTGTCCACCAGGGAAAGAGGAGCCCGGGAAAACTACGGGAAGGAAGTGCAGAAGCGGGCGTGAAGGTCAGCGCTCAGCTCTGCTCTGCTCCTCACACTGCCTTACCTTGGCAGAAAGCTCTTCCCAGCCGGGACCTGCTGCCCGAGGCTGGGCTCGCACCACGCAGCACAGGGGCCCCAGGCAGACCCATGTGACGTGCCCCAGGCTATGGCCTGGAAGAGCCCAGGCAGCGGGTCCTGGGCCGGGTCTGCGGGGACTCTGCCTGTACCTGCCTGCTGTCCCTGCAGCATCTGGGCACCGGGAACCGGGATCTGTAACACGGAGCCTCCTCCGGACTGTCCTGCCGGAGGTCGTGTGACCTTAGATATTCAGGAAAAGGGGACACTTAACCACGTCAGGGGCATAAACAGATCTGCTGGCGGTCAGCCGTCGAGAGCTCTGCTTGTCCCTCACCCAGAGCACCTCCTGCAGTGCAGAGAGTGTGGGCAGAGCAGCCTGCGGGGCTCTGCAGCTGCTGTTGGATTCAATAAGATCACCAGTGTCGTACTGGGAAACATACTGGCTCCTACAATAGGCCCACTTAGACGTTTCCAGTGTTTTATTTCCATGCAAAATTGTACCTACTTGTGTTACTGAAGTCAAAATTTGCTTTCGGGTAATTGCCCGCTGCTCTGTTTCTAAGAACAGGTATTTGGGACAATACTGAGGAAAGCAGTTCTTCTGTCTCCAAGGCCATTCTGTTGTGGCCGGCAGCCACATGCTCCTGTTCCAGTGGCCCCTGCTTAGCTCGGGGGGGTCACGTGCTGTAAGTCGGACCTCTCCTGGCCTGGGCTCTGCTCTCAGGTGCCAGCGGCCACCACGCTGCTGAAGGGGGACATGGAGGACCACTGGGGACAGCTGGCTGGGCCTGGCTGTCAGCTCAGTCACCTAGAACAGAACAGGGATGGTCAAACACCGTGGGCCAGGCCACAGGTGAGGACCAGGTGGGGGACACAGCCAGCCGTCCAGGCTGAGTAAGGAGAAGGGGGCTCAGGTGGCCTTGGGACAGAAAGGGCCCCGCCCCCGCATCACTGCAAAACTGCCATTACCTGCAGGCCATTCTAGGGACAGACTCTGTGCAAACCCTCGGGCTCTATTTTACACAGGTGAGAGAGGTGTGCTGAAGGTTTTCAGCTGTCAGCAAATCTAAAGCAGTTCATAAGTGGGAGAAAAGGCTGCTGGTTAGGAACAGAGGTCGCCTGACCTAGGAGAAATCTCACCTAGCTTGTTCAGTGCCCAGCATCATGCAGACGATTTTGAGGTGAGGAATCAAAGCAGGGGAGTGTAAAGCCAGTGTCCAGGCAGCCATTGGTGTAGCGGTGGCCTCCTGGATGGCAGGGCCGTCCACGGCCGCCACTCTCCAGAATCAGTTGTCTGAAGGGAAAGGGCAGCTCCGATCTCAGGAAGATCTCCATTAAAACAGCTAGGATTTGAAAGAGAACCAAGTTAGCATACTACACCATGGGAGTACACTGCCACAAATGTGAAGTAATTTGCTTCTACATTTTGACAAGGACACGGGTGCATCTGTGCCAACTCTCAGGAAGACTTGCGATGTCCCATTTTCTGGGAAGGTTTCCTTGCTTTTGTTCAGTTTCTTGCTTTTGTCTGGAAAGGGAAGTAGGAAAAGGTGGGATACATTTTAAATGACTCCAAATATGTCTTCACTATTGATTCCTTCTCTGAATTGAGTGTTCCTAATTTAGAGCTGAAGGGAGAAAAAGTCAGGCGGGTGCCTGGCTTCGAGCTCGGCCTTTAGGTGGCCTCTTGCAGTGGACACGGCAGTCCTGGCTCCTTCACTCTGCTTCCCCTCCCCACCCCACATCCCCTGCTGTGCAGCACAGACAAAGCACAGCCCTCCTGCAAAGGCCGGGTCGGGCTGGCAGCTCCCCCCACCGCAGCCCCCAGGCGTCCTATCACTTCCCCCGCCACCAACAGGGTCACCTGTCTGCCTGCTCTCTCCTGAGCCCTGCTGTTCAGGGTGAAGAAGAAATTCAGAGCTGTTGAATGATGATAGGGGGAGAGAATAAAAAAAAAAATTAAGTGCCAGCGACAACAACAAAATAAAAGGTGGGGCGGTGTGGGAGAGAAAGGATCCTGAAGAGTGCAGGAAGATAAATAGGGCCCAGACTTTGTTTCATTGTCAGGAGCAGTCTGGGGTTATTTGAAGCCCTTATTTATGCCCCGTAAGCAGAACAATACTGGAGAAGAAATGATTAAATACCAGCCCTGCGAGCAGCCGACACCTCATTGTGGCGGTGGGCTCACCACTGGGTGGTTTTGATAAAGGCAATATGAGTTGATAACTGATAGAGTTTGCCAGGGAGTCATCTGGGGCTGCTGACAGCTCTGCGCTTTAATAAAATCATTAGAATGTAAATGTTTTTATTGCGGAATAAAGAGCCTCCAGCGAAGTTGACACTGCTCTCCTTGCGCTGAATGGGAGTGCCGATTAGCATTCAAATGATATCATGATAGGCTGGTTATCTTTATTAAAATTTTTCAAATCGAGTCTTCATTTTGCATGATTGAGTTTTAAACAAATGCAATATCCAGTCGGCTGGTGAGCTGGCCTGAACACTCCTGAAATAATTAAAGTGTTCCTTTTATTTTTTTTAAACATGTGTTTCATAAGAAATGAATTGGATTTGCTATTTTAATATGACAATATCTAGTTAGCTTTGCATAAAAACAGGGATGTTATAGCATAATTATTGGAAGTGTACAGGTTTTAAACATATGTTTCATAAAGCTGAATTCAATTTTCAGAAATACGATAATACCAGTCACTTGGTGAAGTGTAAAATCAAGAGATAGCTTGATTTTTACATCACATCTGCGTAAGTGGTCGTAACTGGCGGCAGCTCGCTGTGCTCCGATGTGGTATTTTCCAGGGAAGGGCACCTCTTTTTCCTGAAAGTTCTACACTGCCCTGACTCGGAGGGTAGGCAGGGTCTCCAGACATTCTGCTGAGCCCTCATCAAAAGCTACGAAGTTCTCGGGCCAAGCAGGACAAAACTGCACTTTTTCCAGGAGGAATCTGTTCATCAGCGGCATCCCACGGCATCCACCTGCAACTCTGTCCATCATTTTCTTTCTCTCTGGCAGGACCTTTCTGCACACTGACTGTTCTCGGGAGTCACATTGCGTTACAGACTCAGTCAGCTATTGTTAGCAAGACAACCATGCATGGTTCTTAGTAATGAGAAGTTGAAATAATCAATAAAATAAACCTTTCTGGAAAATACGTCCTAGGAATAACCCAGGCACAGATTCCCAAAGGGGGACAGCGGGACAGCTGGTTCTCTTCCAGGGACGATGCTGGAATTTATTTGCTTTCCAAACATGGGAAGAGCCGGAATTCTAGAACTGTTCCCACTTTGGTACACGCTGCTTTCTCTGTTTGCTTTACTCAGTTAAAAAAGATTTTCAGAAAAATATCAGTATACAGAGGCAGCCAAAACATGCACACACATTTAAGAGATCTCGTTGGAAGTAAAATCAACTACTCCCCAAAAGTACATGATGCAGGTAAAATGGATGTAGGGGTGTCTAGATGCCCTTGAGCAGTATGTGACAGCTCCCTCAATTTGACAGCAGTAAGCAATACAAAAATAGCATTTCTTAAAATGTGTGTACATTTCTGGCACCTCTGAATATGTTGTCAAGCCATGTTTCCACATCAGTAGAATCTGAATTTTGTAATAATGTCTTACTAACCAGGGTATAAATTATGGATCAGATGGGTTAAGTTGATGAGTAAACTCGCACTGGTTAGTATGATTAACAGAGCTAAGTCAATCTGTATATACCTTGGGAGTTGATGCAATTTCATTTTGGAATGTGAATCAGTATACACACAATCTTCTATCGTTTCTAAGTCCTAATTTTAATTTCCATCTCTAGGGGACATTTTAATCACCTCTATACACAAGGTAGAACTTTAAACATCAGAACAAATTGAACCAACTGTTTCTCTCATCAAGTAGACATAATAGGTAGGGTTAGAGGTAAATATAGAGTTCTTGAATAAGATATTAAAAAAATGGGTAAGCATGTTGGAATTGTGCTTATTAATAGAAGAAACCTTCAGCATCGTCATCGCAGAGGACCCACCGGGAAAGGACAGCAGGTGTCCACCCAAGTGGTCCCCGAGTCTGCCCAAAGGACAACTGGCTTCGTACCTTTGAAACCTTCAACTCAGAGAGACAAAGCAAGGGCCTGGGGTGATGAGAACTCGCTGTAGAGTCCAAATTTAGGAAGGACTTAGTGGAAGCCCTCCCCAAGAGGGCACTCTGGATATCAGCAACTCAAATTCATAGTAAGAAACAAAAATCTGGTGTGATAGAGTGACACATGGCCCTACTGGTGAACGTCTGACTGTGACAGAGAGACGGGAAATTGGAACAGAAACCACACTTTTCCAAACAGGCTGCGCTGCGAGTTGCAAGACAGATCCCTACGACAGGCAGGGCCAGACTGTCAGCACCCACCCACCTAGACCCGTGTTCCCCCTGGACAGACAGCACCACATGCCCTTACACTTTCTAAACAGAAGACCCGCAATTGTTCCAGCCACATTCCAGCTTACAGATTCGGAACTTTCTCTGCCAAGGTCTCCTAGGAGCCGCTCCAGCTCCTGAAACCCTGTACGTGTTTTTCAGACTCCCTCCCTCAGAGACACCCCGAGTTCCCTCCCTGCACCTCGTGGCTGTGTTGCTGCTGCCAGGATTTGCTCAATCGGCCTGGGGGTGGGAGGTCTCTGACAGGCGGCCTTTGGTGCAAAGCCTATCTTGGGAATCTTAATCCTCCTCATTTTCTGGGCATTTGAAGAGAGAGAAAACTCGTAAATAAACTGAAATTAAAAAACATAAACAAATTGTTTTTTAAAAGTCTCTCTTGATACATGAGAGAGGAGAATTACCCTTAGGCAGGGCAAACCAGCATGGTGAAACTGTCCCCTGGCTGTGAGCATCACCTGATGACCGTATACTACGTGGCTGAGAAGTTGGTGGTCACTTGTGAGGGTAGGAGTCATGTCTCTGTAAGGACCCTCAGCCCCGACAGAAAAAGCTGGTTCTTAACTGAGCCCTCCTGACAACTGAGCCCTGGAGTGGATGTGAGAGAAGCGGCCCTGCTACCCAGGAGGATGGGGCTGGGGGAGAGGTGGCTGGTGCTGGTCTGGGCACTGACCAGGGGACAGCAGGGCTCCAGACCTAGGTAGACCAGAGTTACCCAGACTTTATCCTAAGGGGCATCAAATCCGCATACTTAGCAGTAACAGACAGAGAGACCCCCAGGGTGATGAAGAGTGGTCAGCTCCTGAGCAGACCACCTTGCCAGGCGTTGCATTTGAAAGGCACCCCAGGGGTGCTGCGCTAACCACACCCCCAGACTCGCCTGAGTGCGCCTTCACACGTTTCCTCTGCTTCTTTCTTGGCTCTGCTAATGGACTCTTGTTTATGTTTACACGTTTTAATCAATTGATTTTTATCTGGCTATATTTGGGAGCTGGGTATTTTTTTCTGTTTCAATGTTTATATCAGAAATTTTATTTTGTAAGGACAATAAAGAAGTGAACAAAAAACATGGGGAGTATGTGTCTTGTCGTGATCACTCTTGCGTTTCTGTGTTTGGAATTCCCCTCTATGCACATGTATGGGAAAGGTATGGTCTTTACCGATTCAGTTTTTAGGATAATTTTTTTCTCAGTTTCCTTAAATTGTACTCCCTGAAATTGTTTGCTCTCAGACTAGCACTAAATCTAGGTGAAAATGTTTTTCTTTTTTTTGAGACAGAGCCTCAAGCTGTCACCCTGGATAGAGTGCTGTGGCATCACAGCTCACAGCAACCTCCAATTCCTGGGCTCAAGCGAGTCTCTTGCCTCTGCTTCCCAAGTAGCTGGGAC
>CAUYRH010146204.1:0-12941 GCA_963574655.1 Perodicticus potto | reverse complement strand
TTTGGATATTTCTTTTCTTCTGCTTGGTTTGTGCTTAGATTGTTCTTCTTTTTCTAATTCCATAAGGTGGTTTGTGAGTTTGTTGATGTGCCGTCTTTCTGTTTTTTAAATGTAGGCATCTAAAGCAATAAATTTTCGTCTAGGGATTGCTTTCGTTGTGTCCACTAACAAAATTGTGTCTTTGTTGTTGTTATGCTCAAGGAAGTTTGTGTCTTTGTTGTTGTTATGCTCAAAGAAGTTAATGATTTCCTCTTTTATCTCTTTCCACACCCAACTGTCATTCAGTACTAGATTGTTTAATTTCCATGCCTTTGTGTGGGGTTAAATGTTTTTGTTGGAGTTGAGTTCCACCTTTAATGCCTTGTGGTCTGAGAAGATACAAGTTAAAATTTCAATTCTTTTGATTCTGCTGAGGTCCTAGAATGTGATCAATTTTGGAGAATGTTCCATGGGCTTATAAGAGGAATGTATATTCTTTAGCTTTGGGATGGAGTGTTCTATATACATCTACCAAAACCAGTTGTTCTAGGGTCATATTTAAGTCCCATGTACCTTTGTTTAGTTTCTGCTTAGAGAATCTGTCCAGCTCTATCAGAGGAGTGTTAAAGTCCCCTGTTATTATGGTGGTATGGGATATCACATTGCTCAGACTAATTAAGGTCTGCTTCAGGAATCTGGGAGCATTTATGTGGGATTCATAAATATTTAGAATTGAAATGTATTCTTGTTGTTGTTGTTTTTTTCCTTGACCAATATGAAGTGTCTATCTTTGTCTTTTTTTACTTTAGTTGCTTTAAATCCACTTATCTGAAAAGAAGATTACAATCCTACTTTTATTCTGAACTCTGTGTTCCTGAAAAATTGTCTTCCAACCCTTAACTCTGCGTTTTAATTTGTCCTCTGGGGCTAGGTGTGTTTCCTGCAGAAAGCAAATGGATGACTTGTGGGGGGGTTTTGATTTTTTGTTTTTTTGTTTTTTATCCAATCAGCCAATCTATGCTTTTTCAGTGGGGAATTCAAATTCAAGCCAATAACATTTATTGAGAGAATTGATAAGTGCTGAGTTCTATTTTGTCATAACCCCTATGGCCCTGCTCTCGATCACCACAGAAAGGAAACAGGTGAGATGCGAATTAGAAGTACAAGCTTGTAGGAGGCGGGCTAACCTTGATCACAGGATAGCCCTGAGCAACCTCTGCAGTAGCCTTTTATTTAGTCAGCACAAGACAGGTGAGGGGAGTATTAGATAATGACTATGTGCACAAGGATCGCCAGGGGCTCGGGTTCTCTCTCCACAAGGAGCACCTGCAGATGAACTGGCCGAGGTCCCACCCCCCAGCTGCAAATCATCTTGCTCAGAGGTCATGTGGCTCTTGGCATCCTCTACACCAGGCATCCTCAAACTTTTTAAACAGAGGGCCAATTCACTGTCCCTCAGACCGTTGGAGGGCCGGACTATAGTTTAAAAAAAAAAAAACTATGAACAAATTCCTATGGACACTGCACATATCTTATTTTGAAGTAATAAACAAAACGGGAACAAATACAATTCACACCAAAGCATGTGGCCCGCGGGCCGTAGTTTGAGGACCCCTGCTCTACACTATTCATGTTATTTTGTGGAATACCATTGATAAGTTTTATCTTTTGCATTATTGTGGAAGCTAGGTTTTGTCCATTCATTTCTGGGTGCTTACTTTGCTGGTGGTCCTTCGTGTAGAACAGGTCCAAGTATTTCCTATAGAGCTGGTGATATTTCAGAAATTTTCATTTATAATGTTCTCTAGTATGGCTTCCATTCCTCTGGGGCATTCTTCTTCCCCTTCAGGGATACCTATAACTTGTATGTTTGAATGCTTCATGAAGTCCCATAATTCTATCAGTGAATTTTCTCCTATCTCTCTCTTTTTTTCTGAGTCTTTAGCTATCTGAGTTTTCTCAAGAGCTTTGTCCTCTATCTCAGAGATTCTTTCTTCTGCATGGTCTAATATGTTATTGATACTTTCCACTGCATCTTTAAGTTTCCTAATTGACTGCTTCAATTCCTTTAGTTCTGCTATATCCTTTCTATATTCTTCATATTGTTCATCTCTTATTTTATTCTGTTTTTTGGATTTCCTTTTGGTTATTTTCCACTTTCTCGGCAACTTCCTTCATTGATTTTATCATCTGTATGTTAAATTCCCCTGCTGTCATTTCTAACATTGATTTATAGGTAAAATCCTCTACAGTAGCTACCTCATGGTCCCTTGGGGGAGTTGCTCTGTTCTAGTTTCTCATGTTGCTAGGATTTTTCTGCTGTGTATTCCTCATGAGTGTTTTCTTTTGTCTGTTTCCTTGCCCTAATTTTCCTTTCACTTCCTCTTGCTCTTTGAGTTACAGTGCTTCTGATCTAAGGTGTTGATCAGTAATTTGGTACATGACTAAAAGGATGAGAGGATTAAAGAGGAAGGAAAAAAAGGTTTTTTAAAAAAGAGAAAGGAAATGGGGTGAGTAAAGGGAAGATTGACAAACATAAGAGAAGCACAGAAAAAGGAATACAGGAGTAATAAAGGTGTACAGTATGGTACTTTGACCCAAACTTTAAAAATTCCCCAATATCTGGGGGTGTTGGGTTGGGTAGTTCCCTTGAGGTCTGTAGTTCTTTGCTAGTCTGAGCAGACACAGTACCCCCCATCCACCAAATATAGAGGAAAAACAACAGTACTATAAATCAAACCAAAACAAACAGAAAATCTTACAGGATAAAATTAGGGGAAAAAACAAATAACAGGGGCAGAAAAACTAGCAAAAATGAAGTTCTTATTATGAAAGAAGGCAACAATGAAAAATTACATTTGCAGTAGAAAAATGAGAAAAAAGAAAAATCTAGGGGGAAAATTTGTAAATAAAAAGCATACACACACACACACACACACATGCATATTTATGTGTATATCTTGTGAAATATTGCCTGGGCAACAGGTGATCTTCTTGGGTATGAGATGCTAGTCACAATGCTGATCCAGTTGTATAAGATGGAGACTGGAGGCCTTTGCTGACTTCTTTGCCCTCAACCACCACAGGGTTGAGAACCTGAATCTCTCCTCAGCTTGCTTAAAAGACACTTTAAACCATTGCCCTTGGCTAAGCAGAGGCTTTCCCAGGGAAGTATGTGTTGCTAGGCTGTCTACTGAAGTGGCTCCCTGCTTATCAGGTGCATCAAACCCGGCTTCACTCTGCCCCTGAGGTTCACGGCTGCAAGGCAGTTCTCCTACTGCCAAACACTGAAAGCTCTACTCTTCCCCAGTGTCTCAGTTCTGGTCTCTGGGCACTGTTCAAAGTCACTGGATCAGTAGCCCAATGTCTCCCAGCACAGGTCTTGCTCTGTGACCCTGAAGGTGGAATTTGCAGTGTGGCTGTCCCGCAATGGCTGTGCACACCCACTGCCAAACAATGAAAGTTGGGTTCCAACCCAGTCTCTCAATCCCAGCCTCAAGACACTGCTGAAAGTCACTTGCACTCTTGCCAAAGGTCTCCCAAGGTAATCAAGTTCCCAAGTCGAACAAAACAACACAACCCACAGGGAAGGCCTTCCCTGTCTGCAATCTTGCTGCTGTTGTAGCTATAGCCATGGCAGCTGCCATGGCCTCAGACCCAACACAACCACTTGCCTCTTCTCCACTGCTTTTGTCCTCCTTCTGGGGCCCAGAAGTCTCCCACTTCCTCCCTACATTCCCAAAGGGCTGTTTCTGGGCAGAACCCACAGCCAGAGGTGCCTGGAGTGTTCTCTCCCCAATCTCACCATGTCCAGTTACAAAGAAACTTTTTTGGCAGCCATCTTGCTCCAACCTCCTCCCCCGGGATTATTTTTTTCATGTGCTGTTAAATTGGTTGTGCTAGCATATTATTGAGGATTTTTGCATCTATAATCATAAGGGATATTGGTCTATAGTTTTCTTCTTTTATTGTATCCTTTCCTGGCTTTGATATCAAGGTGATATTTCACAGAATGAGTTTAGAGGGACCTCCCTTCTTATGGAATAATTTCTATATGAGGGGTATCATCTTTTTTGTAAATCTGATAGAATATGCATGTGTATCCATCTAGTCCAGATATTTTGATTGGGGTTTTATTACTAATTCTACCTCATTGTTCAATATTGATCTGTTTAGGAATTGTATTTCTTCCTGTTTGAGTCTTCAAATTCTGTGCATTTCTAGGCACTTGTCAATTTCCACTATGTTCTCTAGTTTATGCACTTAGAGTTGTACATAGTATTCATGAATATATTTCTGAGTTATTGTCTGTAATGTCACATTTTACATTTCTGATTGAGCTTATGTGAGTATTTTCTTTTCTGGTCTTGGTTAATCTAAGTGGTCTGTGAAGTTTATCTTTTCAAATACTCCATCTTATGTTTATTAACCCTTTGTATGGTTTTTTTGGTTGACCAAGTAATTAGCTCTACTCTCAACTTCATTATTTCTTTTCTACTGCTGGGTTAAGTTTGTTGTTTTCTTCCTTTACAGGTCCTTGAGGTGTGATATTAGGTTGTTAAACTGTGGCCTTTCTGTCTTTTTTATGGAGGTATTTAAAGCTCTGAATTTTTTTTCATAGCTTGTGTCCCCTTTGTCATTCAGTTTGAGTAATCTTTTGATTGCCACCTTAATTTCATTATTGACCCAATAATCATTCAACAGCAGGCTTTTTAATTTTCATGACTTTGTGTAAGTTTGAGTATTGCTTTTGTGATTGATTTTTTATTTTATTCTGCTTTAGTCTGAGAATGTGTACAGCATGATTTTGATTTTTTTGAACTTTTTTAGATCTGTTTTGTGGCCTGAGATATAATCAATCTTGGGTATTGTCCAATGCACTGCTGAGTATAATGTGTATTCTGTAGTTTGGGGGTAGAAATTCTATTAATGTCTATAAGATCCATTTGATTTAGAGTTTGGTTTAATTCTATTATTTCTTTATTATCCACTTTAATAATTTATCAATCTCTGACAGTGAGATGTTGAGATCCTCAGCAATTGTGAGGGTAATATTTATTCCTTTGCTTGGGTCTGATAAGAAGTGCCTTATGTATATGGAAGTTCCTGTGTTGGACACATTTACATTTAGGATCGTTATTTCTTCTTGTTAGATAGCTTCCTTTTATCATTATAAAATGAACTCTTTGTCTTTCTTTACCTTTGTTAGCTTAAATTAAATTTTATCTGATATGAGAATGGCTATGTCTATTCTCTTTTGATTCCTATTTGAGTGGAATATTTTTCCTTTCACATTGAGTCTGTGTGTGTCCTGTGGTTCAGATGTGTCTTCTGGGAGCAGGAAATATTTGAGTTGTGATTTTTCATCCATTCAGACAGCCTGTCTTTTAAGAGGCATATTCATTCCATTTACATTGACTGATACCACTAATATTTGGTATGCAGGTCTGTCGATCATTCTGGATACCCCTTTATTGATTTTTTGCCTCTTTGTCTGCAGTTTTATAGGAGTTGTGAGTTGTAAGGGGTTTTTAGGGGTCTGCAGGTTGCCTTATGGGTTTTCCTTGTGGGTTATTTGATGTTTTTTCTCTTCCTGTTCATGGAATTTTCACCTTCATTTTGACTTTGGCAAGGCTGATTACTCTGGGTCTCAGAAATGACCTATTTCCTGTGTTTAATGTTCTTCTCAGGGTTTAATGTTCATTTTGTATTTACACTGATGGGTATCTGTTGTGCTGATTGGCATATACTGCTGTTCTGAATGTTTCATGAATTACAGGTTTGGTCATGGCAAATTCTTTCAAACGTCAGGGTGTCTGGAAAAACTTAGTTTTCTAAGGAACAAAATTCTAGGCTGACAATTATTTAGTTTGAGTCTATTGAAGATGGGAACCTAATCCCTTCTGAATTGTAAGGTTACAGCTGGGAACACTGCAGTTAAGTTGATGGGTTTTCCTTTGTGGGTTATTTGATGCTTTCATCATGTTGCTCACAGAATTTTCTCCTTCATTTTGACTTTGGCCAGTTTGATTATTATGTATCTTGGAGATGACATATTTGCTATGAATCTTCTCAGTCTTCAGTGTCTGTCTTGTATTTATAGGTATGAATTCCTGGAAAGGCCTAAGAAGTTTTTCTCAATAATTTCCTCAAATAGGTTTGCTATGCTTTTAACACTTTCTTCTTCACTGTCAGGGATATGTATAATTCAAATGTTAGTTCACTTCACATAGTTCATATATCTGTCAGTGATGGCTTAGACTTTTCTATACTCTTTTCTGCTTCTTTGAATGACTGAGCTATCTCAAAAGCCTTGTCTTCAACTTTCAGATTTGTTCTTCTCTTTGGTTTAACCAGTTTTTGCTTGTTTGTTTGTTTGTTTTTGTTTTTTGTTGGCTGGGGTTGGGTTTGAACCCGCCACCTTCAGTATATGGGGCTGGCGCCCTACCCCTTTGAGCCACAGGCGCTGCTGGTTTAACCAGTTGTTAAAGCTTTCAACTGCAGTTTGAAATTGCTTGAATGACTTGTTCATTTTGTTAAGTTTCTTTCTCATGTTATCTAGCTCTCTAGTGACGTTTTTCTTTTTGTTTTTCTGTTTATTTCCTGAAAAGTTTTCTCTCTTTTTGTTGGATTTCAACTTTCTCTCCAATTCCAATCATATTTGCCGTCCATTTTCTGAATTCCATTTCTGTCTTTTGGCAATTTCCCTGTAGGTGGAGTCCACTAGTGATAGCTTCATTATGTTCTCTAGGGGATGTCAAACTATTTTGTAATTTCATGTTGCCAGGGTTCTTTTGCTAGTTTCTTTTCATATGGCTCCTCTTTTTGAGCTCTGGGAAGGCATGACACCTGTTCTCCTTTGCTGGCAACTCTATCAATTTAAGTCCAGGAGTGATGTCTGTCCGGGGCTTAGCGCTCCTAAGGAAAGTTGGACCTCAAGGCAGCTCTTTCAGTCCAGTGGCAGTGGTGGATACTCAGTAGTAGTGTCCTAGAATCCATGTACAACTCTGGAGTCTTGGAGGTGGAGTCACAGATTTGGTGGGGGCCTTGGAGTTACAGAGGCAGAGCCTCAGACTCAGGCACAGAAAAGAACTTTAAAGTTGGCTTTGGGGACAGGGCTATCTATGTTGGGGGGGCCTGTTTTATGAGCATGGGGACTGCTGATGTTTAGTCAAAGAGGCAGGAATTTCTTTCAGTGGCCCAGGTTTCACATAGGTCAGCTGGAGCTGCTGTTCAGCTTAGGTTCACCCCCATACACCTAGGACCCACTGATGTAGTCAGCCAACACTTCTCAAGTGGTGGCTGTAGTGACTGTGGTTTCCTCTCTGTTTATTCACCCTTCAGCACAGTCTCAGTCGCAGGACACTGAGAGAGTGTATATTTCCTCTCTGGCCTGGCAGGGGTGATGCTAAGGTTACTGTTGGATGGGTCCTGAATGGCCCTGACTTCATGCAGTGTAGAAATCAGGATGTGATGAGTTGCAGAAGCCTGGGATTGGCAGGCACCAGATCTCTGCTGCACCTGCTCTCCAGTGGAATGTATCTGCACAATTCTGAGGAACCCCCTGATCAGCCAAGAGGTCTCTAATAAAAGAGGGAGAACCCTCACAGATCAAGCTGCCAGTAACTTTTGTTTCTCTCCTAATAGTGTACCCTGGGATTGTCTCTATCCTGCTGTCTTCAACTCTTCCCAAAACTGTGAACTGTATCGAATCCCCCACCTTAATCATTGAGAGGAGGGGAAGTACTTGTATTAGTCAGCCACACCCTGTTTTATTGAGTTGGTAGATGCTGTGATGAGCTATAGAGATGTTCCACCTGTCAGTGGTTGATGTTTGTAGGAAGGAGCCAACTGCCACGATGTTGTTTGTGCTCAGGGTAAGTTCTAGTCCTTCGGATGGAGCACTTGAAAGCCCCAGGCTTTGGAATGGACCCTGTATCTCCAAGGGGTTTGTTTATTCTCCCCCACAGAAAAGCGGAGTGGAAGAATGCAGTCAAGAATGACTAGGTAATGTGAGCCTAGATGGCTTTGCAAAACATCAGCTGGAGTCAAAGGTTGTTTTCACAGCCACTAGGGGGAGCCACTTGGGGAGGAAAGTCAAGGCTGGCACTCCAGACTCGTTGGGGTGCTCTTGCGGGGAGGGTCCTGAACCCTTGGTTGCAATGCATTTTGGGCTGGCATCTCTCCCACCAGAGGACCCGTCCTAATCCAATGGTGGGGCTTTCCTGTAGGGGGATGGGTTCTCTCTGAGATCACCAAGTCACAGATGCCCACAGTTATTCTGCCATCACGATTGTCCACGTGGGCTCCCTAACCCCCGAGCTCCCTAACCTGTTCCCCTGTATCCCTCAGTGACCTATTGGTGTCATGGGATGTGGTCTACACGTGTGACCTGCTGGTGTGAGTCTCTGAAAACTGCTAGGAGGCAGGGAGCTCCCCAATCATATGCTCTCAGTCCCCTTCAGTTCCTCAAGGGGAAAGGCATGAACCATAGTTTTTGTGGAAACCTCTGACTTCAGGACATGCCTGCTGGTAGGAGTCTGCTTCTCACTGAGTTTTCCAGGAAACTGCTCTCCCAACTGCAGTGGGTGGGGGAGGGGCAGAGAGAAGTTAGCGTCTGAATGGAAGAAGCAGGGTGTCCAGCCTCTCCAGTCAATCTCCTTTGAGGGAAACCCCCGCATGGAATATTTAAACTCTCATGCAATTTCTGCCCATGTTTATTGTAGTGCTTGGGCTGGTGAAGATGACAAAGTTTCCAAGAAACTTGGTAGCATGCTGGTCACCAAAGGAATGTGGGAAGGAGAAAGGGACCCACCCCCACACCTTAGCCCTTTACTGGACTCCAAGTCTCTCTGGTTTTGACCCTTGCCAATATTGTTTTTCCTTTATCTTCCCCCTTCTTTGCTTCTCAGTTTTCCTCTACGAGATCCCCAGCAAGCTCTGGCACTTCTCTCTATGATCTACACCTGAACTGTGTCTCCTCTCCCTTATCCTTTATCTGAAACCCTACCTTCCCTCCAGGATGCAAGCAGATGTATCTAGTCAGCCATCTTGCCCACCCTCCTGGAAAAATAAATTATCTTCCTACAGAGATTGTGGGGGTTGAGTCTGGTGTCTTCAGTCTCTCTGTCTGGGAAACAGAGGTGAGACTGAGGTCAGAAAATTTAGAAAAGGGCAGTGGGAATTTAGGAAAAATAGCATCAACTAACCACTTTCAAGCAAACATTAGGAAAAGTTCCTCTTGTCCAAGTTTAAACTAACTCTTAAAGGCCTTGCTGAACCTTTCATCTACTTTCACTTTTCTCTTGACTCTTTCCTCCTTAATAATTAAACGTGCTTAATTTCCTTCCAACGTGAAAAATCTATCTTCCTATATTCACCTTTTCTTCCTTTAATTTCTCAGTAAAGCCTCTTGAACGATTATTTTTATAGTTACTGACTCAACTTCTTCTTTTATTTACCCTTAATGAACTGCGAAGTCACACAACATCTCTGCAGTCCAATAGTAAACTCACTAAAGAGATCCCTTTAGGAAGGGACACTAAGAAGGGTATTCAAGGGGATGGGAGGAAAACCTGGCCTGCTGAACCAGGAAATCTGGAGGGCCAATAGAAGGTGGGTAAGTAACCAGTGAAAAATAGAAAGAGACCATCAGTGATCAATAGAAGAGGGCAATACTGCCTGGAGGTGCACAGAGGCCAATGGAAAACTTGGAGACAATTTCAAACATAGAGTATTTATATCCCTGCAGGGCCTTTGTGTCTCTGTCTCTCTCACCTTTTCTCCTTTATGAGAGGGACACACTTCCAACTCTCTTTGGAAGTACTCTGAACTCTGTTTTTTATACATAAAATCTCTCTGGTACCCTGAAACTTGCCTGGGTTACTTTTGCTTTCTATCCACACTGTCTGTGCCGCTCCAGTTTTATTTTCAGTTTCTATTCACTTTGGCTATTGAGTACTACTGTGCCTTTGATGAACTTTCTGACTCAGCAGAGTAATCAAAACAAGTAAACCTGGTTCAGGGAAGCAGGACCCTGAACTCCAATGCCTTTTTCTAAGTCTAGTACTTTTCAGTTCTCATGTAACTTGCACTCTTTGCTCTCAACACTATTGGCCACTTCCTCCTCCTTGAAACGTCTTGAATTTCTCTAAGATCATAATGCTTTAAAAAAATAGGCTCCCTATTTGAATCCAGACTCTTCTGCTTAATGTCTCCTTGGTCTAGTTAATTAAACTTTTGTACTTCATTTTCTTCATCTGATAAATAGAGAAAATAATAATAGTACCTAATCAAGTCTTAGGGTTCTGAAAAAAGATCTAATGAGGGAATTCATATTAGGAGCCCTCTTGGCACATAACATGTACTCAATAAACATTTGCTGTGATAACAATTACATTATTTTATCTTATTGCAGTATCATTTATGTGTACATGCATGCACACACACACACACACACACACAAACATTTATTCTTTTCTGTCTCTTCCTAGTCTACTTCTCAGGACACAATCTATTCTTCCTTTAAAATCCTGTATTACCTATGATTATTTTCTTTACCCTAATCTCTATACTCTCTCTCAGGGTTATTTCGTTTACTCAAATTGCTTAATTTTTTTTTAATTGGTGATGATTTCAGATCTTTATCCTTAGATCAAATCATTTTTTTCTGAGCTCTAGACACATGTATCTACTTACATATTAAACATTTCTAATATGTGAAAAATAGGAGCCTTCAAATCAACATATGCATTGCTGGACCCAGGAGTCCATATGCCTGTTACCCAAGCCAATCAATAGAGAAGCAGATAAGAGATCAACAATTTCACTTTTTATTACAGAAAAGCCAGCAATTCCAGAGGATAGTGAGAACATCCCCTCAAAGAGCTGTTCTGCCCTCCTGTTTCCCTTTGTTACTTTTATTCTCACAGTAAAAGTAAATATTGGCGATGTTATTACTCATCATAGTATAGGTTAAACAGATTTTTATTCTTAGGTTACAAAGTAACACAATACCCTCCTATGTTAAAGTTATATCTTTAAAGTATTCTTACTTTAGAATAAATTTATAGTTAGTCACTACGTTACTAAAGTATATTACTAAGTGAACTTCATATGCTGGGTCCTTGAGGAGCACTATGGTCCTTGAAGGATCCATTTTCCTAACTTTATCTATAAAAGAAGGTCTTGAACATGAATAAACAACTCCAGATGGCAGTACACAGGCTCATCTGGCCCCACCAGGGACTGTCCAGCAATGCCCTGTATGTAATGAGTGGTTAGGATAACAGTAACTGGCATAATATGCAATACTGAACTCATGAGCTGCTAATCCCAATACAGTTTGCTCTCAATTGATTCTGTCTCAGGAAATGTAACCACTCAGTGTCCCAAACTGTAAAACTAAGAATCTTTATTCATCTTCCAGTCTTGCTGATATTAGATGCTGTTTTTCAAGTAGAAAGATATATAAAAATTGGATCCTGGTCTCAAGAAACTCAAAGTTTGTTGAGGGGTGCAGACATGTAATTTTAGAATAACTCAGTAAGTACTATCTATAGCCTAGCATCCCCCGCATTATTTCTCCTCTTATAAAATAAAGCATCTCTTTGCGTAGTTGCTCATGCCAAAAACATGCATCAGCCTGAATTTAATCCCTCTATTTTCTTTACTGTTATATATAATACTTTAGCAAATCTTGTCAGCTTTATCATCAAAACTCAGAGTCTATTCATTTATACCATCCTACTGCCATTATTCTCATCTAGAGACTGATTCCTGAAGCAATTTTGTACTCCCTCCAGGAAACATTTAGCAATACTTGGAGACATTTGTGGTCATCACAAGCGGGATGTTATTAGCATGTAGTGTGCTCTAACAGAAGTCAGGATTACTACTAAACATCCTACAATGGACAGGGTAACCACTCACAGGAAGGAATTATCCTACTCATACTGCTTACATTAAAAATTCTGTATCTGAAGTCAGGATAATCTCTTATTTGTACTAATATAACTGTTGATTAGCCAGTTTCCTCTACCACACATATCGATACTCATTAATCCATCCACCATGCAGCACACAGAATGATCTTAAACACAGATGTGACCTATCATTCCCTGATTCACTGATCAGTGCTTTTCATTTATAACCACAAACAATGTTCTTCACTTTGCCTAGCATCATATTTTTAATACGGCAATTAAAATCCTCAATACTTTCTGAATGGATGAACAGACTAATTGATTTGCTACCACAAAGTTTTGTCGTCGTTTGACTGTTTCTTGCACATTCTTAGTAAAACAGAACTAATGTAAGAATCTGAAGAGCTGACATATAGTAAGTGTTCACTCTATTAATTTAATGGTTTTCTTAATTACTTAATTACTGGGTAACAGAAATAAGATATTAGCTCTCCTTCCCCTGTCCTTTATGTAAGTACTCTGTGATATGGGCTTAAATTCTGAGAAGAAGAACAAAGAAACTGAAATATTGTAATAACACAGAGTTACTTTATATTAAACCATTGACTTTCTCCCTCATTTATATATCCGTGTATATGTTTAACCCTCTACTATTATTTCTGTGTTATTTGACCTAGTCCCTCTCACACTTTATTGGGGTGATCCCCAATAAAAATATACAGCTTTGCCCTCACTCGCCGCTGACAACCAGCCACGCCGCACGTACGCCCTGCCGCCGCTCCGCAGAAATGCTTCGATTACCCACAGTTCTTCGCCAGATAAGACCAGTGTCCAGGGCACTGGCTCCCCATCTCACTCGGGCTTATTCCAAAGATGTAAAATTTGGTGCAGATGCCTGAGCCTTAATGCTTCAAGGTGTAGACCTTTTAGCCGATGCTGTAGCCGTTACAATGGGGCCAAAGGGAAGAACAGTGATTATTGAACAGAGTTGGGGAAGTCCCAAAGTAACAAAAGATGGTGTGACTGTTGCAAAGTCAA
>CAUYRH010146203.1:0-28071 GCA_963574655.1 Perodicticus potto | reverse complement strand
CTATTGTTGTTGTTTTATTTTTGGTTTGGGGCCATTTTCTTTGGTGGCAGACGCTGAGGTGTCATAATCCCCCCTGTTAGCCTTTGCTGTGCCTCTCTCAGGGGCAAAAATAAAAAACCTTCCAGATGCCTCTACACCACTTTGTGCCTATGGAACAATTAATTGGAGTGCTGCCAACAATTAATTGGATGTGGCTTCCTGGGCACACATCGGCAAAGAGACTTTTCCATGAGTCTTTCTGTGTCTCCTGACCTCATCAGGAGAGTCTTAGAATCTCTCTGGTTGCATGGAGACACTGGGGACATACCAAGTGTGCAGTAAAATTTCAGCCTATGAAATTTTTATTACCTGATAATCTGAATTAATCCTAGTTTAATTCCTGGATTACTTGGAAAGTGAGTTAAGACTGTTCCTCCATGTGGAATAAACTAGCTAGATAATCCAAAGGCTCAATCTCAATGCCGCAGAGTAGCCACTAGCCAGATGTGGAGATTCAAACTTAAATTGTAAATAATTAAAATAAAGCAAAATTTCAAATGCAGCCACATTTCAAGCACACCACGACCACGTGTGGTTGGTGGCTTCCCTCCTGAACAACACAGACATAGAACATTTTCACCATCCCGGAAAATTCCACTGGATAGCCCTGTCTTAGAGAATGCTTGTATAAGAGAACAAGTAAGTACTCTATAAAGAAAGACATCATAGTCCCAAACAGTAGGATCAGTAGATGATTGATATAGGTCCACACTCACAACCGTGAGAACTGGGTTTCCTTTCAGCATCCGAGAGAAGGAAAGGATGCTGAACCTTTAGGGGTCACGCCAGGGGTGATGGGCAATTTCTGAGAGACTGCTCTGTGGATAGATGTATTGTAACTAGAGATCCCAGCCCCCTCCACCTCTATGTTGCTTCTCTCAGTAGAGCTTTATGGAAAAGAGCTGTGTATCATTCCGTGGTTATTTGGTTCAATCTCACATTTTCTATCCTTTCTTTGCAAGAAACTGGAGCCTGTTAGCCCTTGGATGTCCTTTTTCCCCCTTCTGGAGAGCAGGGAGCTGAACCCTGCAGGTTGCGTTTCCAAGGCTGGGATGAGCCAGGTGAGGTACTGGAGGGAGACTGAGGAAACGGAGGGAAGGAGAACCCAGGGGGCTCCTCTTTCCCTCTCTGCCTTCAACAACACTCCCTCCAGCAAACCGGACGTGGTGGCACATGCCTGTAAACCTAGCACTCTGGGAGGCCAAGCCAGGTGGATTGCCTGAGCTCAGGAGTTCAACACCAGCCTGGGCAAGAGCAAGACTCTGTCTCTACAAATAGAAAAACTAGCCAGGCATCATGGTGGGCACCTGTAGTCCTAGCTATTCAGGAGGCTGAAGCAAGAGGAGTCCTTGAGCCCAAGCGTGTGAAGTTGCTGTGCGCTGTGACACCACTGTGTCTACCCAGTGTGACAGAGTGAGACCCTGTCTCAAATTAAAAAAAAAAAACAAACACCATCCTGCAGTGGCTCTGTCTCTCCATGGTGCCAGCTCATACCGCCCAGGCCTACTATGTCCTCATTTATCACAGAGTGGCCCCAGACCCTGGGCTCCAGGAACACTAACACCTCTCTGTCACTCGCACCTAGGAGTGTCATTAGCTTCCTGCCATTATCAAATCTGGGTTGGCATCCCGTCTCCTATTTATTTGACTTCCCAGCAATTCCATCACCCTTGTGACCAACTCTGACATCAGACTCCTGTTCTGACTCCTCCAAGGGGTGTCTGTGTGCCGAGGGGCTCTGACCCACCTCGACCAAATCTGTTTCCACTCACGCGGTGATGCTGCCAAGTGTCTCTCCCAGTTTTTGCAAAGTGCTCCCATCCCTTCCAGAGTGCATTAGTCTGTTTGCCTGGGCCATGTTCACAAAATTAAACCCTTCCTCTAAATTGCATGCACGTATGCGTAATCACCACGTCCCACTGTGATTATTTTTTAAATTGTCATTTTCAAAAGCCAGATCTGCAAAACCCACCGCTGCCAGGCCCCCATGTTAACTGACTGACGTTATGTCTGAGGTGGTGCCTCCCCTGAAACCCCCACAGTGTAGGAGATGACTCCAATCTGGTCTTCTTGCCCCCAGGTCCAGGGCTGAGGCCACCTAACAGGATGCCTTTCCCTAACTGGTCTTTGAAGAACAGCCTTGTTTTGCCATGCATCTATGTAGAGGAGATTTCTCCTTCTGCTTTGCACCAAGGCAACTGTGTGTGACAGGTGTCTGTTCTCCTGTCTTCCATTTCCCCACCAGATACATGTCAACATCTAATTGTCTGGACTTCTGATGAGTAGCATTGAGGGTCTAGAGATTTTCAATTAAGAGGGTCTGTAGGTCCACAGCGTCCTTAATGTCACAGATTGTAACGCATTATGATCTATGAGTCTGTCTGCATCGCCACAGATGATGACATCCCTAAGGGCAAGGACTATGTCCCTTTCAGGTCGTATCTGCTGAGCCTGACCAAGCGCCTCACACACAGTAGGTGCACAATATATGTTTGCTGAATGAAGACTGAATGATGCTTACAGTTTACAAAGCACTTTTTTTGGTGGGGGGCAGAATCTCACTTAGTTGCCCTGGGTAGAGTGCCATAGCGTCATAGTTCACAGGAACCTCAAACTCTTGGGCTCAAGCAATCGTCTTGCCTTAGCCTTCTGAATACCTAGGACTACAACGCCTGGCTATTTTTTAGAGACAGGGTCTCACTTTTGCTCAGGTTGGACTTGAACTTGTGAGCTCAGGCTGGTCTTGAACTCATGAGCTCAGGCAATCCACCGACCTTGGCCTCCCAAAGTGCTAGGATTACAGACGTGGTCACCACCCCCAGCGACGAAGCACTTTTACATATACTATCACGTTTCACGCTCGCAGCAACACTGAGGTAATCCAGGTGATTTTGCAAGAGAGGACATTGAGACTTAAGAGGAGCAAAGGTCACATTCAAGATTAGTGATGCAGGAAGAATTTAAACTTGGCTTACATTTTGTGTGTGTGTGTGTGATTTTTGGCCGGGGCTCGGTTTGAACCTGCCACCTCCGGCATATGGGGCCGGAGTCCTACTCCTTTGAGCCACAGGCGCTGCCCAAGGCTTACATATTTCTAGACCAAGTTTCTATCACAGCTATCCAAGGACTCCTGTTGGTCTTTATTTATACAACTACTTTTGCACAAAATGTTCAATGAATTTTAAAAAGTGCCCGTCCCCCTTTCAGTGAATGAATTACAAAGTTCTTTCCTCTGAGAACACACATTGGTAAAAAGACTCTCCTTATTCCTCAGTCAGTCCCACCAGGGCTCAGGCCACCTTGGCCAAGAGATTCTGTGCAAAGTGCACCCCACCCAATCATACATGTATGTTCTGTGCAATCTGTCATGCCTCGCTGTAAACTCAAGTTCAAGGATTGCTTTACATTTTATTTTTAAATAACAAACATTTTCCTTTATTAATGCTAATGCAGATTTAAACTGTAAAATGCTTTTCCTGGTTTGTTTGTTTTTTTGTTTGAGACAGAGTCCCACTTTGCTGCTAGAGTATAGTGGCACCATAGCTCAGAGCAACCTCAAACTTCTAGGCTCAAGTGATCCTCCTGCCTCAGCCTCCTGAGTAGCTGGGCCCACAGGTGCACACCACCATAACTAGCTAATTTTCCTTTTTTAGTAGAGCCGGGGTCTCGCTCTTGCTCAGGCTGGTCTTGAACTCCTGCCCTCAAGGGATGCTCCCACCTTGACCTCCCAGAGTGCAATGATTACAGGTGTGAGCTGCCACACCTGGCCGGTTTTTAATTGTTGTCACGTATCTAAACACAAAACATTGAGTAAGCTTTTTTCTTTTCTTTTCTTTCTTTCTTCGTCTTTTTTTGTTTGTTGGTGAGCCAGGGTCTCTGTATGTTGCTTGGGCTAGAGAAGAGTGGCATCATCACAGCTCGCTGCAACTTCCAACTCCTGGGCTCAAGTGATCCTCCCTCAGCTTCCCAGGGAGCTGGGATTATAGGTGAGTGCCACCATGGCCAGCTAAGTTTTCTGTTTTTTACAGAGATGGAGCCTTGCTCTTGCTCAGGCTGGTCTCCAACTCCTGAGTTCAAGAGATCCTCCTGCCTCAGTCTTTCAAAGTGCTAGTATTACACGTTCGGGGCACCACACACGGCTTTTGATGGCAGTACTTTCGTTCACCTTGTAGTGAAACAGCTATTTGAGGTTGGTTCTTATCAGCATCACCTTCAAATGCTCATAGCACTGTGTGCAAGGGAATTCTGCATAGACCTTCAGTCTCTTTCCCATAAATCTTCTGTCTTGTGTGAAAAGAGAAATTTCCCAGCTCAGGAAATAAAGCTTTTCCTCTGTTGTTTTGGCTTAGTTTGGTTGGTTTTCAATGAGTTCACTGATAGCTATTTCTCATAGAATGAGATGTGGGCAAGTTGCTGCGTATCAGCTGTCAATTTCCCATAATTTTTCTTACTTTACTTTTTCTTCTCTTCTTTTCGAATAGACGTTATTACCAGACTTAACCACTTAGAAGGCAAACCTAATCCACACTCCATATTTTATGCCTCCAACCAGGTCTGCACTTTCTTGTTTGAGGATCCTTTTCCAGATGTCAGAAACTGCCATTCCAGGCTCATGAAAATAGTTGCACCTCTCTTGATATTAAATGCACACACACATAGCCAGCAACTCTACAAAAGTTTTTGTAACTTTCTTTGGTCTTCTCTTGAACTTCAAAAGGGAACCGTAAGTTCATTCTCTGTTTTGCATTTTTACATTTCTTCCTCCCCTTTAATTCAACCAGGGTCTCTTTCTTTACATCTTTTTAGGGAATGGTTACAGACACTTCTGGGATTTATAAAACTAATTTCCTTCACATTAATGCAAAAATTCTGCTGCTTGCCAACTCATTAGAAACAAAAGTTATGATTCTAATTTTATTTTTCTCTCTTCTCTTTCCAATCTTTACCTCATGTTCCTTTTAAGTCACCTTTTCAATTGCTAAGAGTCAAGATCAATCTTTGGCCTTTCCTTCTCCACATCACCCTCTGACCCTTGCACGAAACGGGAGTGCAGTCATTTCATACATGGCTGTGGGCACGCGCAGCCCCGTTTCTTCCTTGCTTCCATCTGTTACTGACATGTGCAGGAACAGAGGAAGGATATTTACCTCTCCCAATTTAGACTGGCCTTGAAGAATTATGCGACACAACACCTTGATCCATTAAAGGATATAACCGTGACATTAATCTGGTCAGCTGTGCATCATTTTACAAATCACTCTAGTCATCAGCAGAAGAATGAAGGAGGAGATGGTAATTGAGAGATCACCTGGTGGATAATTGTAGTGGTCCCCAGAAAATGTAATCAGGACCTGATTGAGGCAACAGCAAAGACAACCTGGGGCAGAAGATGGTGTTAAAAGACCCTGAGAGGTAAAATTGACAAGACCCAGTGCCTGGGACGTGGCATTGAAAGAGAAGAGGCTACAGACAACAACCCCCAAGTTGGCCTTCGCCTGGGCAATGCTGTCCCATGGGATAAGAAGCCCCCAAAGGAGACAAGTGGGTTGTGACATATTGAAGACAATATGATTCATTCCATTTTGGTAAATATCCTTCCTCTGGAAAACAACACTTTGCTTCTGGTTTCTTAATTCAGTTTGCAGTTGACTGAAAGGAAGCACTTTGAGGACACAGTGAGATGTCGGGAACGCGATTTGTGCTTAGCCATTAATATTCTACGTTTACCTTTGATATCCCAGTGGGACAACAGAAAGCTGATAACTGACAGTCGGAAATACAAGTCTGGAGCTCTCAAGAAAGATCTTATCTAGAAATATATATATTTGTATTAGGTCCTTTGTGCCTTTTTTTTTTTTTTTTTTTGAGACAGAGTCTCACTTTGTCACCCTCAGGAGAGTGCTGTGGTATCATAGCTCACAGCAACCCCAAACTTGGGCTCAAGCGATCCTCTTGCCTCAGCCTGTTGAGTAGCTGGGACTACAGGTGCCTGCCACAATGCCCGGCTATTTTTAGAGATGGGGTCTCACTCTGGTTCAGGCTGGTCTCTAACTCCTGAGCTCACGTGATCCACCCACCTCAGTCTCCCAGAGTGCTAGGATTACAGGCATGAGCCCACGCCCAGGCTTTTTGTGCCTTTTTTTTTGAGACAGAGCCTCAAGCTGTCACCCTGGATAGAGTGCTGTGGCATCACAGCTCACAGCAACCTCCAACTCCTGGGCTCAAGCGAGTCTCCTGCCTCTGCCTCCCAAGTAGCTGGGACTACAGGTGCCTGCCGCAACGCCTGGCCATTTTTTGGTTGCAACCACCATTGTTGTTTGGCGGGTCTGGGGTGCATGGCTGGTGCCTTAGCCCGTTGAGCCACAGGCGCCGAGCCAGCCTTTTTTTAAGCTTATTGTCTCTCAAGTCCAAATTCCAGTCCTCCACAGGGACTCTACATTTCCTCGGTCCCTTTGACAGCTGGCTTCCTGGTAAGTTCAGTGTCTAAGAGAGAGACTGAGAGGCAGGATAAAGAGAGGAGTCCCTTTAACCTGGTGTCAGTGGCACTCAGCCCCAGCTTCCTGCTCAAGCAATTTGAGCACCCCAAACCCAGCTCCATCCCCAGCCCTTGGCGGTACCAGTTACAATCAGGTCATAACCACTCCTCAGAGGCCTGAGCCACCATTCCATTGTCCCCTACTCTGCCTGGGGACGCCAGTCTCCTCCCTTTTGTCCCCCCAGAACCAGGGTGAGTAGCTGCTTCTTCAGTAACATCTCCAGGTGAGTTCTGTGCCCCCATGCATTTTTTCTATCCTCCAACACTTGTGTAAACAGTGCTCTGCAGTGAATTCCCTCTGCTGAAATCTTTAGTACAGGGCGGCACCTGTGGCTTAGTGAGTAAGGTGCCGGCTGCATATACCGAGGGTGGCACTGCATATACCGAGGGTGGCAGGTTCAAACCCAGTCCCAGCCAAACTGCAACAAAAAATGGCTGGGTGTTGTGGCGGGCACCTGTAGTCCCAGCTACTCAGGAGGCTGAGGCAAGAGAATTGCCTAAGCTCAAGAGCTGGAGGTTGCTGTGAGCTGTGATGCCACAGCACTCTACCAAAGGCGACAAAGTAAGACTCTGTCTCTAAAAAAAAAGAAAGAAAAGAAATCTTTAGTACAGCTTCTGTTTGGCTAGACAGGGACTGATTTACTCTGGGTATACAAAACTGAAGGGTTAACCTTCCATGCCTCCCCTTGCGGAGCTCACACACTAGTCAGGACTCACACTGCCCATCTTCATTTCTTCTCCCATCCAAGAACATAAAAACAAGGACAGCACAGGAATCAAAAGTTAGAAACCCTAAACAACAGAGAAAACAAGGGAGAAGGGAAACACATCTGCAGAGCATCTCAAATTCCTGGGGCTTGAAGGTAGAAGACACGTTACTGATGACGCAGCCTGGAATACACATGGAGGGGGAACCGACAGGGGAGAGAGAGAGAGTGCCCGGCAGAGCCCCCGAAGGCCAAGGGACCCTCAAACACCCATCACCGTGGAGAGCAAACGGTGCAGTTTGGAACGTGCCTGTATTGGGTTCCTCTCCGTCCCCACCTCCTTGTGCAGACTGCTCTGCAGACAACCCCTCTAACACGACCACCAGGGAAAGATTACTCATCTCCAGTGAAATAGACTGAACCTCCTGGGGAGAGCGGAAGAGCCAAGGCGGATGTCATGGCTCCACAGTGAATCTGGCCTGGACCCTGGGGAGCCCCCAGAGCACAGCCGGCTCCTGGACCACTCACTTTAATATGAAACCCACCCATCAGGAAGACTCAGTTCATAGACACCAAGATCTCATTTTTTTTTTCCTTGAGACAGAACCTTGTTCTGTTTTCCCAGCTCTAGTGCAGTAGAGTCATCATAGTTCCCTGCAACCTCAAGCGATCCTCCTGCCTCAGCCTCCCCAGTAACTGGGACTCAGGGATGTGCTACCACACCCAGCTGTTTTTTACTATTTTTTGTAGCAATGGAGTTTCACTCTTGCTTAGGCTGATCTCAAACTCCTGACCTCAAGTGACCCTCCTGTTTCGGCCTCCCAGAGTGCTAGGATTACAGGTATGAGCCCGAGTCCAGCCAAGATCTAATTTTCTGTTGCATAACAGAAATTGTACATATTCCAAATTTTAAAAATAGAATAATACATGGGCGGTGCCTGTGGCTCATCGAGTAGGGTGCTGCCCCATATACCGAAGGTGGCGGGTTCAAACCCAGCCTCGGCCGAACCCGAACTGCAAAAACACAAAAATAGCCAGGCGTTGTGGTGAACGCCTGTAGTCCCAGCTACTTGGGAGGTTGAGGCAAGAGAATCGCCTAAGCCCAGGAGTTGGAGGTTGCTGTGAGCTGTGTGACGCCACGGCACTCCACCAAGGGCGATAAAGTGAGACTCTGTCTCTACCAAAAGATAATAATAATAATAATAATAATAGAATAATACAAAAAAAGTACAGTCAAAATCTCTCTTAATTTTCTCTACCGATCCCAGGTCCCACCTACTTCTTTCCCAAAGGTAACCTATCTTATTAACTTATTTTTTTTTCAATCACTATGGGGTTAAGTGCCCATGGTATCATAGTTCACAGCAACCTCAAACTTTTGGGCTCAAGAGATGCTCTTGCCTCAGCCTCCCAAGTAGCCAGGCTCCTGGCACAATGCCCAGTTCGTTTTTCTATTTTTAGTACAGACAGGGTCTCACTCATACTCAGGCTGGTCTTGAACTCCTGAACTCAGGCAATCCACCTGCCTCAACCTCCCACAGTGCTAGGATTATAGGCATGAGCCACTGTGCCTGGCCTTCTTATTAATTTCTTAAATATCATTCTAGAGTTTTCTGGCATACAAATATAAGAAAAGATATTTGTATATCCCATGTTTCATTAAATAACTGCAGTGGCTCATACCTGTAATCCCAGCACTTTGGAAGCCTGAGGTGGGAGGATCTCTTGAGGCCAAGAGTTCAAGACCAGCCTGGGCAAATAAAACCCCATCACTAGAAAAACTTTTTTTTGTTTGTTTTTTGAGACAGAGTCTCAAGCTATCACCCTGGATAGAGTGTCACGGCGTCACAGCTCACAGTAACCTCCAACTCTTGGGCTTAAGTGATTCTCTTGCCTCAGCTTCCCAAGTACAGGTACCACCACAATGCCCAGCTATGCTATTTTATTTTATTTTATTTTTTTGAGACAGAGCCTCAAGCTGTCACCCTGGGTAGAGTGCTGTGGCATCATAGCTCACAGCAACCTCCAACTTCTGGGCTCAAGCGATTCTCCTGCCTCCGCTTCCCAAGTAGCTGAGACTACAGGTGCCCACCACAACACCTGGCTATTTTTTGGTTGCAGTCATCATTGTTGTTTGGCAGGCCAGGGCTGGATTCAAACCCGCCAGCTTAGGTGTATGTGGCTGGCGCCTTAACAGCTTGAGCCACGGGTGCCAAGCCCCAGCTATTTTTTTGTTGCAGTCATCATTGTTGTTTTAGCAGGCCCGGTCTGGGTTTGAACCCGCCAGTCTCAGTGTATGTGGCTGGCACCCTACCCACTGAGCTACGGGTGCCGCCCTACAAAAACTTTTTAAATTAACTGGACATGGTGGACACACATCTGTAGTCCCAAATACTTAGGAGGCTGAAGTAGGATGGTTTGAGCCCAGAAGTTGGAGGTTGCAATGGACTATAATCTTGCCACTGCCCTCACGCCTGCGTGGCAGAGGGAAACCCTGTATACCACACACAAAAAAAAAAAAATTAGTGCACACACAATACATACTGGTCAGTTTGTTTATTTTTCACAGCCATTCTAATAGATGAACAGTGGTACCTCATTGTGGTTTTAATTTGCTTTTCTCTCATGACTAATGACGTTGGGCACCTTTTCATGTTTTTTGCCATCGTATCAGTTTCCCATGGCTTCCATAACACATAACACAAACTCAATGGCTTAAAATAACAAAGTTTATTCTCTCATAGTTCTGGAAGCCAGAACGTTGAAATCAGCATCACTGCACTAAAGTCAAGGTTCAGTGACTGTCTTTGTCCATTTTGCGTTGCAATAACAGAATATCTGAGACTGGGAAATGTATATTTAAAAAACAAAAAAAGGTTTACTTAGTTCACAGTTATGCAGACTGGAAAGTTCAAGAGCATGGCCCTGGCTTCTGGTGAGAGCTTTTATGCTACAATATTACACAGCAGCGATCAAAGGGGAAGCAGACATGTGCAAAGAGAGAGAGGACCGGACAGGAGGGGCAAACTTTGTTTATAACAACCTGCTCTCGAAGGAACTAATCTATTCTTGAGAGACCTAATCCAGTCCCATCAGAGCTAGAACTCACCACCATAAGAACAGCAAGAACAGCAGGGCATTCATCGGTGCCCATGACCCAAACACTTCCTACTAGGCCCTACCTCCAATACCACCACACTGGGGATCAAATTCAAGCATGAGCTTTGGCGGGAACAAACCATACACAAATCATAGCACTTTCATAATCTGGCCTCCTCTTCTGTGTATACATGTGATTGCATTTAGGGCCACCTGGATATTCCAGGGTAATAGCTCCATCTCAAGATCCTTAATTAATCACACTTTTTGCCTTATAAGAGAGCTTTCACCCTTTTGCTATATATAAGGCAATATTTATAGGTTCCAGGGATTACGAATTGGATTATAGTTGGGTGCCATTATTTAGCCTACCTGACAGCCTACCTAGCCATTATTTAGTCAATAGCAGGACTGGAAAATAAAGTTAAGAAAATCTTCCATAGAGGAGAACCAAATAAACAAAATAACAGCCTGTGTGATATATACAAGAAAAAAATAGGAGACATTGCAGATAAATCCAGGACGTACAACATCCTACTAACAGTAGTTATGTGAAAAGAGAACAGAAAAATGAAAGATGAAATGACACCTACAAAAAGTTACAATAGTCAGGTGCAGTGGCTCACACCTGTCATCCCAACACTCTGGGCTGAGTGTTGAGACAGGAAGATTGCTTGAGCTCAGGGGTTTGAGACCAGCCTGAGAAAGAGCAAGATCTGTCTCTACCAAAAATAGAGCTGAGCAACATGGCAGGTGTCTATAGTCCCAGGTACTTGGGAGGCTGAAGCAGGAGGATCACTTGAGTCCAAGAGTTTGAGGTTTCTGTGAGCTGTGACAGAGCAAGGGTGACACAGTGAGACTCTGTCTCCAAAAAAAAAAAAAGTTACAATAGACTGAGGAATGAAAAATAGTTCCAAGGATTCTAAATTGCATCAAGCACAGCAGTGGATAAACTTTCAAACTGATAAATCAAGAAACAGTGACTTAATTATCTATAGATTAAAACAATAGCAACTAATCATTTTTCTCATAAATTTGCAATGTAGGCAGGACTTGGAAGCATCAACTGCAAATGGTCAAACAGGAGCTGGAATATTCACTTTTTTTTTTTGAGACAGAGCCTCAAGCTGTCACTCTGGGTAGAGTGGCTTGGCATCACAGCTCACAGCAACCTCCAATTCCTGGGCTCAAGCGAGTCTCCTGCCTCTGCCTCCCAAGTAGCTGGGACTACAGGCGCTCACCACAATGCCCGGCCATTTTTTGGTTGCAGCCACCATTGTTGTTTGGTGGGCCCGGGCTGGATTCGAACCGGCCAGCTCAGGTGTACGTGGCTGGCACCTTAGCCCGTTGAGCCACAGGTGCCGAGCGTTTTTGTTTTTTTTTTTCTGAGACAGACTCTCACTATACCACCCTCAGTAGAGTGCTGTAACGTGACAGCTCACAGCAACCTCAAACTCCTGGGCTTAAGCAATTCTCTTGCCTCAGCCTCCCAAGCAGCTGGGACTACAGGTGCCCACCACAGCACCCAACTATTTTTGTTGTTGCTGTGGTTGTCATTGTTGTTTATAGCAGGCCCTGCTGGGTTGGATCCCAGCAGCTTCAGGGTATGTGGCTGGCACCCCTACCTACTGAGCTACAGGTGCTGAGCCTGAAATGAACTTTCATCAGTGCATGGTTTTTATTATTTATAGTTTGGGCTCAGAAATTCTTAGGGTGAGCTATCAGAAGCTTGGGCAGATCTTTGGGTTATTTCATTACTTAATGTAAAGGTGGATGCAAGGAAAGTGAGGTTTGAGAGAGCAGAAGGAGGTGAGATTGAATTGTTGTTTAGCTGGCCCGGGCCAGGTTTGAACCTGCCAGCCTGGGTGTATGCGGCCGGCACCCTACCCAGGGAGCCACCTGGAACATTCACTTTTAAAATGTTTCCTGCACCTATATGACAACTGGGCACTTGATGTCTGTTGACAACTCTGCTGGGGCACCAGGGCCACGTTCCTTACCACCTAGACAACCCCACTTGTCAGTTAGGCTTTGCCCAGTATGGTGGCCAGGTGCCAGGAGTAAAAGCCTCAAAAGTCTTTGGGATATAAAGTTAACAATCAGAAGAGCTAAATACAGAGTCAGTTTAAAAGAATGACTAGAGGTTGATGCTAGGACGGGGGCTGGAAAAGAGTAGCGGAGGAGAGGTTGGTTGGGGGCACAGTGACTTTTTTTTTTTTTTTTTTAGTAGAGACAGAGTCTCACTCTATCGCCCTCGGTAGAGTGCTGTGGTGTCACAGCTCACAGCAACCTCCAGCTCCTGGGCTCAAGCAATTCTCTTGCCTCAGCCTCCCAAGTAGCTGGGACTACAGGCGCCCGCCACAGGGCCCGGCTAATTTTTGATGCAGTTCGGCCGGGGCCGGGTTTGAAACCACAGCCCTCAGTATATGGGGCCGGCGCCCTACTCGCTGAGCCACCGGCGCCATCTCAAGCCTTGTGCAATTTTTTTAATCAAGTGCATGTATTAGCCTAATAAATTTGTAAAAGATTATATTTAGAAAAATACAAATGTAAGATATCAGCTGCTCTCTCACCTTCACAAGCTGACACTTCTGGTCTCGTGTCGGCCAGTACTCAAAACTCAGCTTCTGCATTGGTTTATATACGAAAAGTGATCACTCTAAACTTAGTGATTTTCAGTGGCTCACGCCTGTCATCCTAACACCTTGGGAGGCTGAAGTGGGTGGATTGCCTAAGCAAGAATGAGACCTCATCTCTAAAAACAGCCAGACGTCGTGTCAGGCCCCTGTAGTCCCAGCTACTTGGGAGGCTATGACAAGAGAATCACTTGAGCCCAAGAGTTTGAGGTTGCTGTGATCTATGACACCATGGCACTCTACCCAGGGTGGCAAAATGAGACACTGTTTCAAAAAAAAAAAATAGTAATAAAATTGGTGAATTTTATATTTTTGACCCTTTATGGAGATTTCTGAGACCATGGACAAGGTTTACATTAAACACAATTGTTCCTAAATATAATGCTTAAATAATTTGTCAAACTAGTACATGCATTTGATTCTTTTTTATTTATTTATTTTTGCTTATTTGTTGTTTTCAGAGAGATAAGAGTCTTGCTCTGTTGCCCAGGTTGGTCTAGAACTCCTGACCTAAAGTGATCCTCCCACCTCAGCCTCCCAAACCAGAGTGCTGGGATTATAGGTGTGAGCCACCATGCCTGGCCTCACATTTCATTTTTTTTTTTTTTTTGAGACAGAGCCTCAAGCTGTCCCCCTGGGTAGAGTGCTGTGGCATCACAGCTCACAGCAACCTCCAATTCCCGGGCTCAAGCGATTCTCCTGCCTCTGCCTCCCAAGTAGCTGGGACTACAGGCACCCGCCACAATGCCCAGCTATTTTTTATTTTTAGTAGAGACAGGGTCTCACTCTTGGTCAGGCTGATCTCCAACTCCTGAGCTCAAGCAATCCATCTGCCTGGGCCTCCCAGAGTGCTAGGATTACAGGTGGGAGCCACCACACCCGGCCTCCCAACATTTGCTCTTTAAAAATCAAAAACTACAGAAAGCTTACAGTGCTAAGCAACTGCTTCACCCCACTCCACTTGCCTTGCCCTCCTACTCCAATTTCCAGGGTCAGCCTCTTTTAATTCTTTTCAACTAATTGTATATTTATTCTTCTAGTGGTGTTTACTTTTGAAAAGCTCCATTGGAAAGCTCTCTCCTCTGAAGTCTCCTCTCTCTGCTCAATTTTATCCTCTCATCCCACCCCACATACTTCTCTTCCCATACAGAGACTCATACAGAGACTCCTTGGGGTCTCCGAGTCCAGCGATAGCCCCCTCCTCAGCCCTGGTGCCTCAGCTTCAGCTCCTGAACAAGCTTATGAAAGCTGCTCCACTTCAGAGGGTAGGTTGGCTTCACAAGGAATATTATACCTGCTGCTCATAAAAGAAAATGTCTCTCCTATTTTACACAAATAAGTAAAATATAATCACTCCTGGAAGTGCACAGTGATTGCATCAGAACAGCGGGTATGTTCATTGCTCACACAGAAACACCCAGAAGGAGTGGTTCGCTCACTGGAACTCAGGAAATACATTCAAGAAGGAAAAAATGGTAAGCGGAGAAGGCTTTTCAGATACACAGAAAGTTCTGGAAATGGTAAAAATTATACATTGTCTTAGGGGAACCTATATTTTTGGAGAATAAAATTGAAGAAGAGACGTGAGAAACTATCCTTAAAAAATTAGTAAGAGGGTGGCGCCTGTGGCTCAGTGAGTAGGGCTCCAACCCCATATACCGAGGGTGGTAGGTTAGAACCTGGCCCCAGCCAACTGCAACAGAAAAATAGCTGGGTGTGGTGGCAGGTGCCTATAGTCCCAGCTACTCGGGAGGCTGAGGCAAGAGGATCACCTAAGTCCAAGAGCTGGAGGTTGCTGTGAGCTGTGACACCATGGCACTCCACCGAGGGTGAGAAAGTGAAACTCTGTCTCTAAAACAAAACAACAAAAAATTAGTAAAAATCAGATGGTCCTTATATATGAGTCTAAGAAACTAGACTTGAGGCTTGGCATCTATAGCTCAAGCGGCTAGGGCGCCAGCCACATACACTGGAGCTAGCAGGTTCAAATCCAGCCTGGGCCTGCCAAACAATGACAACTACAACTGAAAAATAGCCAGGCATTGTGGCAGGCACCTGTAATCCCAGCTACTTGGGAGGCTGAGGTAAGGGAATCACTTGAGCCCGAGAATTTGAGGTTGCTGTGAACTGTGACGCCACAGCACTCTACCCGTTGTGACAGCTTAAGGCTCTGTCTCCAAACAAAAAAGAGAAGAAGGAAAGAAAGAAAAGAAAAGAAAGAAAAGGAAAGAAAGAAACTAGACTCGAGCCCACAGTTGAAAAATTTAATGCCTATAAATGTGAAACAGATTGTGTAAATGGGCAAAATAAATCATTTTAATGAGAAAAATAAAGTATAGGGTCCTGTAGGAAACTGGGCAAAATCATGCCATTCTAAATGGAAAAGCTTAATTATTCTTATGAAAAAATGTAAGGCTAGTGTTTTCACCGAGCTTCTGGATTTTTAATAATAGCAGACTATCCAGATTTTCTGTCAAATGCCCCAATTTTTAAATTTTAGCAACTATTACATATTTCTTTCAGGCTGACAATGTATGGGCAATATAGAAATATATAAAAATATATATATAAACATATATATATTTTTTGTTTGTTTGTTTAAGGCAGGGTCTTGCTGCTGTCCAGGCTGGAGTGCAGTAGCACAATCACAGTTCACTGCAGCCTCAAACTCCTGGGCTCAAACCATCCTTCCACCTCAGCCTCCTGAAAAGCTGGGACACACAGCTGATTTTTTTTTTTTTTTTTGAGACAGAACCTCGAGCTGTCACCCTGGATAGAGCGCCGTGGCATCACAGCTCACAGCAATCTCCAATTCCTGGGCTCAAGCGAGTCTCCTGCCTCCGCCTCCCGAGTAGCTGGGACTACAGGCCCCCGCCACAACGCCCGGCCATTTTCTGGTTGCAGCTGTCATTGTTGTTTGGCAGGCCCTGGGGCTGGATTCGAACCCGCCAGCTCAGGTGTACGTGGCTTGGCTGGCACCTTAGCCCGTTGAGCCACAGGTGCCGAGCCCCGGCTATTTTTGTTGTAGTTGTCATTTTTGTTTAGCTGGCCCGGGCTGGTTTTGAACCCATCAGCCTCGGTGTATGTGGCTGGCGACTTAACCACTGTGCTATGGGCACTGAGCCAACTTATCACATTTTCTATTTTTACATTTATTTGTGCAATTATTTGATTAATACGCCACCAGGAGGCTCCAGGAGCTTCTTTCTGTGTCTGGTTTTTGCTTATCATCTCCCATCCCTCTGATGCTTAGCTTGTGCTCCTTGATTGAATAAATGAGTAAATGATTCCCCCACAAGAGTATTCAGAAGGTACCACCCTTCCAGGAAATACACATGTGCCTCAGTGTGAATATGAGCTGGTGGTCAAGCCAGGGACAGGGAGGGGTGAGTAAACAGGGCTCTCACAAAGGAGAGGGCTGGGAGCTGGAGTGCCTTTCTGTCTCTCCTTACCCCAACTTGCTGAGAACTGGCCCTTGCCCACGTCTCCAACCCCACTTAGCTTCTCTCCTTATTGTTCCCAAAGCCCCAGCAACACTGATCCTGCTCTATTCCTCTGGGACCACCTGCATGTCACCTTTCCACCTGCAACTCCTCTTCCTACTTCTTTTCACAAAGCTGATTCTTCCTCATCCCTTAGGTCAAGTTTCGACGTTGCTTCTTTATTTTTATTTATTTCTTTATTTTTGAGACAGTCTCAAGCTGTCACCCTGGGTAGAGTGCCGTGGCTTCATAGCTCACAGCAACCTCCAACTCTTGGGCTCAAGCAATCCTCAGTTTTTCTATTTTTAGTAGAGATGGAGGTCTCAATTTTTGCTCAGGCTGGTCTTGAAATCATGAGCTCAAGCGATCCACTCGCCTCAGCCTCCCAGAGTGCTAGGATTACAGGAATGAGCCACTGCACCTGGCCAACACTGCCTCTTCTCCTTTTTTGTTTTTTTTTTTGGGACAGACTCTCACTATATTGCCCTCAGTAGAGTGCTGTGGCATCAAACTCTTGGGCTCAAGCTATTCTCTTGTCTTAGCCTCTCAGTTAGCTCGGACTACAGGTGCCTGCCACACACCCAGCTATTTTTTTTTTTTTTGAGACAGAGCCTCAAGCTGTCACCCTGGATAGAGTGCTGTGGCATCACAGCTCACAGCAACCTCCAATTCCTGGGCTCAAGCGAGTCTCCTGCCTCTGGCCAAAACGCCTGGCCATTTTTTGGTTGCAGCCATCATTGTTGTTTTGGTGGGCCCAGGCTGGATTCGAACTCGCCAGCTCAGGTGTACGTGGCTGGCGCCTTAGCCTGTTGAGCCACAGGCGCCGAGCCCCAGCTATTTTTTTGTTGTAGTTGTCATTGTTGTTTAGCAGGCCCAGGCTGGGTTTGAAACCACCACCCTTGGTGTATGAGGCTAGCGCCCTAGCCACTGAGTTATAGGTCCCGAGCCCCAACACTGCTTCTTTAGAGGACACCTTCCCTGAATATTTATCCCATAATTACCCACTCTTTCACCCAGGTCATTTCCTTCGTGAAATTTTATCTCATAATGTAAATATTATAATGTATTTATTGTTCTACCTCACGTAAGGACACAGAAAACAGAAAATCCAACTCATATTGGCTTAAACAATAATAAAAGTAGAGATAGGGGCTTGGCATCTGTAGCTCAAGCAGCTAAGGCGCCAGCCACATGCATCAAAGCTAGAGAGTTCAAATCCAGCCCGGGCCTGCCAAACAATGACAACTACAACCAAAAAATAGCTGGGCATTATGGCAGGGGCCTGTAGTCCCAGCTACTTAGGAGGCTGAGGCAAGAGAATCGCTTAAGCCCAGGAGTTGGAGGTTGCTGTGAGCTGTGATGCCATTGCACTCTACCCAGGGTGTCAGCTTAAGGCTCTGTCTCAAAAAAAAAAAAAAAAAAGTGGAGATAGGACTAACTTTAGGGTTGGTCAGTTCAGTGGTGTTCTCAAGGACCTAGGTCCTCCCCAACTTTTTTTTTTTTTTTCGTAGAGACAGAGTCTCACTTCATCGCCTTCGGTAGAGTGCCATGGAATCACAACTCACAGCAACCTCTAGGTCCTGGGCTTAGGCGATTGATTCTCTTGCCTCAGCCTCCCAAGTAGCTGGGACTACAGGCGCCTGCCACAACTCCCGGCTGTACTTTTTTGTTGCAGTTTGGTCGGTATATAGGGCTGGTGCCCTACTCACTGAGCCACAGGCGCCGCCCAGTCCTTCCCATCTTGCTGCTCTGTGGTCCTTGAGGTTGGCTTTATCCTCAGATAGTTTAGTAGGATGGATAGATGCAACAATTCCAAGCAACGCATTTGGACCTCATATAAGCAGGGTTTTCTCCTCATTATTAACTATTGCAGTGTGACAAATTATCACAAAATTGAGTAATTGAAAATATTATCTCACAGTTTCTGAGGGTTAGAAACCCAGGCATGGTTTATCGGTTGGTTCTAGCTCAGAGACTCTCATGAGGTGATAGTGAAGCTGTTGGCCAGGACAGAAGAGATCTGAAGGCTAGGCTTAACAGGGGCTGGAGGATCTACTTCCAAGCAAGGGCTTCTCCCTTCCTAAAACAGCAGCTGCCTTCCTCTCGAGTGGTGAGTGGGGACCCAAGAGTGAGAGAGCAAAACAAGTTACAGGCCAGGTGTAGTGGCTCATGCCTGTAATCCTAGCACTCAAGGAGGCCAAGGCATTTGGATTTCTTGAGCTTAGGAGTTCAAGACCAGCCTGAGCAAGAGCAAGACCCTTTCTCTACTAAAAATAGATAAAAAACTAGCTGGTATAGTGGTAGGTGCCTGTAGTCCCAGCTACTCGGGAGGCTGAGGCAAGAGGATCGCTTGACCCCAAGTGTCTGAGGTTGCTGTGAGCTATGATGATACCACAGCACTCTACCCAGGACAACAGAGTGAGACTTTTGCCTCAAAAAAAAATTTTTTTTTTTGCACATGACATACCACCACTTCTGCTGAATTCTGTTAGTCACTCAGTCCAACCCTGGTACAACACGGGAAGGGACTTCACAAGGGTGTAGGGTTATGAATACTAGGAGGTAGGGGACATCATTGGGAGGTCATCTTAGAGGCCAGCTACCACATTGCTGTCATTTTTTTTTGAGACAGAGTCTATGTCACACTTGGTGGAGTGCTGTGGCATCACAGCTCACAGCAACCTCAAACTCTCGGGCTTAAGAGATTCTCTTGCCTCAGCCTTCCACGTAGCTGGGACTACAGGTGCCCACCACAATGCCCAGCTGTTTTTTTTTTTTTTTGGTAGTTATCATTGTTGTTTGGCAGGCCTGGGCCAGTTTCAAACCCACCAGCCCTGGTGTACAAGCCTGGTGCCCCTAGCTGCTGAGCTACAGCTGCAGAGCCTTTTTTTTTTTTTTTTTTGAGACAGAGTCTCACTTTGTCGACTCTGTAGTGCTGTGGTGTCATAGCTCACAGCAACCTCAAACTCTTGGGCTCAATTGATCCTCTTGTTTCAGCCTCCTGAGTAGCTGGCAGTACAGGTGCCTGCCACAATGTCTGGCTATTTTTTAGGGGAGTGGGTCTTGCTCTTGCTCAGGCTGGTCTCAAACTACTAAGCTCAAGCAATTCACCCACCTCGGCCTTCCAGAGTGCTAGGATTATAGGTATGAGCCACCGTATCTGGCCTTACACATGCTTCCTTTCTTTTCTTTTTAGAGAGAGAGTCTCACTTTGTCGCCCTCGGTAGAGGGCCATGGCATCACAGCTCACAGCAATCTCCAGCTCTTGGGCTTAGGCGATTCTCTTGCCTCAGCCTCCTGAGTAGCTGGAACTACAGGTGCCTGCCACAATGCTCGGCTATTTTTTTTGTTGCAGTTTGGCAGGGGCTGGCTCCCTACTAAGTGAGCCACAGGCACCGCCCACACATGCTTCTTTTCAAAAGTGAGGAAGCTGGGCTGGGTGCAGTGGCTCAGACCTACCACTCTGGGAGGCCGAGTCAGGTGGACTGCTTGAGCTCATGAGTTTGAGCAAACAGCAAGACCCTGTCTCTACTAAAAATAGAAAAACTGAGGCAAGAGGATCGCTTGAGCCCAAGAGTTGAAGATTGCTGTGAGCTATGATGCTACAGCACTCTCTACCCAGGGTGATGGCTTGAGACTCTGTCTCAAAAAAAAAAAAGTGAGGAAGTCTTTCCTAGATGTCCCCAGGAGGTATTCCTTCATGCCACAAGTCCATGTCCGAACAAATTACTCATGGGTGGTGGGGACCATTATTTTTGGCTCATCACAATCATGATTCACCCCTGAAGCTGGGCTCCACCTCCACTGAGGCACAGGGTGGCAGTTAGGTGACAGATGGCTACCTGAACAAATCAGGATTCTGTCCGGACTGAGGAAGCAGCAATGGGAATGACTACTGAAAGTTTGTGACATGCACACACTGGACTGTAAACTCTACATGGAGAGGCTACATTTCTTCCTACTATTGCATCCCCAGTGTGTAGCCCAACGTCTGGTGCAGAGTCGATACAAACAGTATCTGATGAATGAACAAATGAATAAATTCATTTGACCATACAGCTGGGAGTACAGGACTGTTACCACCAGGTAGGGGTAAAGATCCCTAGGCCATAGGCTTCTGCAGTTCTTTTTGGAACTCAAGAGGCCACCAGCAGCTTCAAGAACAGACAGGATTGGCAGAATTATTCTCACTTTATTTCTGGAGACGTTTGATCAGATGCAATAACACTGATTCCAGGCGAGGGCGAGGGCATGGGTACCCCTGAAGCAACCAGTATCTTGTGGCCCAAGGTGCCCCACAATCCCAGACCTGGGTTCCCCCTCTTACAGTTAAATAGAGAGAGTTAGATCTTCCCAGGGAACCTTAAGGGGAGGGTCTGCCTCCTGTACCCACCCTCTCCACGCAGAGAAGTCTGAGCACAAGCTATTTACAGTATTCACATCCACTGTACCCCACCAAACCAAGGCAAATACTACAGACGGCCCTTCCCCAAAGGAGGAGGCCAGAGAGGCTGTGAGTGTATGTGTGTATGGGGGAAAGGGGATGTCTGCGCATGTGAGCACACAAATGCATTGAGGGGCAGGGTCTGGCTCCAGCCAAAGAGACATCCGTCTATAAGGTGCAGATTAAAAAACAATAGAGAGGACCCATCCCCAGGGGCCCAGGCCACTTTCATCTTTGTTCTGACTCTTTCTCCTCCGACATCCTGGTAGCTGATGCAGAGGAGGTCTCACAGCTGTGCCTGGATCCAAGGCAACCCCTCTTAAAGGACTTCTGGGGAAAGTGGGGGGAACAGTCAGGGCAGAACAGGAGAGGGCATCTCGAACAGCTAGAAGAGAGGTGAGGGTCTGGAGTCCAGGGATGGTGGCTGGGAGGAATGACAGGGTCCAAGAAGCACCTACCTGTGACCTGTGGGGGCTGCACCACAGCTTTCTTGAGGAAGGCTTCTGCCTCTGCAAAGGGCAGGAGTGCCTCTGGTGCTCTGCCCAGGCTCTTGTCCCCAGAGGGTCCCTTGGAGGAAAAGCCATTCTCCTGGTGTGCAGGGAGAGGCTGCAGGCCATTCACCAGGGACCCCGGCAGCTCCTTGCTTGGCAGGCTGTGGATGCAGGGGCCAATGATAAGCAGCACACCTCCCGGTAAGGCTCAGGCCACCCCACAGCTCCAGCAGGAGCCCACTTCCCTGCTCAGGGTCCCTGGGATTGGGAGCTGGTACCTCCACTGGGGCTCCTGTAGGGCCGGCTCCTCTTTCTGCACAGCCTCCTTCTGCAACCCTGAGGGCCGTGCTTCTACTACTTTGGCAGGGTCTAGCACAAGGAAAGAACGGCATCAGGCAGGGGCTGGCTCAAGGGGCAAGGTTGGAGGATGAGAGTAGCAAAGGGAAGGAGGTGAGAGGAACAGGGTCTTTCTTTACCTGGGCTGAAACTGTTGGCAGTAGCCTCCTTTCTATCCTGCTTCTGCTTTGAAGAGGAAAAGCAGTCAGGCTCCAGGGATATCTGGACCCAGCCAACAGTGGTGTGGAATCTTCTCCCTCAGTCTGGCCCTCAGCAGCCTCCCCACAGCATCCGCAGTCTCCTTTCTCCAGCCCCACCCCCACTCCCATCCCCACTCCCACCGATGCAGCCTGGGATCCTGACCTTGGTTTCAGCAGCTTCTGACTTTCGAGTCCTCTTCATTATCTCCTCCAGACGCTGTTTGGAGGCCCCCAACAGTAAGGCTCCCGACCCACCTTCATCTTAAACCTCCCACCAGCCAGACCTGGAACCTCCAGGTCCTGCCAGTTCATAGCAACCTTTCCCCGCCAGAAACAGACAACCTGCCCCAGCAACTTCTTGAGCCCAAGGCCCTGGCCAATGGCTCAGTCTACCGCCCCTCCCCCATACTCCCCGGCCTCATTAGCCCCAAGAACCAGAGCCCCGCCCCAGCCCAGAAGCTGGTCCCGCCCACCTCGCCCAGGGCCCACCCACCTTTTTGCGCTCTTGCCGTTCCTGTTCCTCCCGCTGGAAGTGCTTTTCCCGCTCCAGGCGCTGCCGCTCCGCTTCTTCCCGCGACCGAGCTTCAGCCTCCTCTTTCTGCCAAAGACTCCTGTGAGCGTTGGGCCCGCGACTCCCGGCAGACACCCGCGCCAGCCGGCTCCCACCCGCCCGCCGCGGCACCTGCTTCTGCAGCCGCTCCTGCTGCTCCTGCTCGGCCTGCGCCTTCTCTCGCGTCTCCTGCTCCTCCCGCCTCCGGGCCTCGGCCTCCCGCTCCGCCCGGGCCTCTGCCTCCTGAGCCAGCTGTTCCTCTCGCATTCGCCTGGGGACAGAGGAAACTCGGCTCTAGCTCAGTCCCCCATAAAGGCCCCTTCAGTCCCGGGACACACTCACTTGTCCCTTTCGGCCTGCAGCCTCCGTTCCTGTTCCTCGCGCTCCCGCTGCTCCCGGGCCTGGCGCCGCTTCTCAGCTAGGAGCCGAGTAGCTTCTTCCCGGTCTGTGGTGCCGGCTATTGGTTTGCTAGGGGTCACCGGGGGAGCAGGGGCTGGGGGTGAGGTCAAGAGAGCAATATCTGGAGGGGGATCCAGGACCAGGAGTCAGCACACACCCACACAGACACCTCCACTACCCTTGCATGCCCTCCACTCTCCTGGACCCCAGGGTGACCCACCTACTGAATTCCTGCCATCAATTCAGGGTGGCCTATGTTCTGGGTCTGGACCTCCCCAGGGCAAGAGTCTTCTTGTCACCCACACCCAATCCCCAGGCATCTCTGGTGGCTCACACTGCTGACCACGTCCCCCTACACAGCCAGAGCTGGCTTCTCCCCTTCACCTACCCCTCTCTTTGTTCCCACCTGCAGGGCTGTCTGCTGTGGGCTGCTCCTTCTGGGGCAGGGCTGGGGTGGCTGAGGGCACAGGCGAGGGTGCTGGTGAAACTGGGGCTGTGGGCTCCTTCTCATTGCTGGCCTTGTTCTTGCTGTGGTTCTTGTCCTCAGGCCCTGCCACGCTCACACTCTCTTTTGCTTCATCCTTCCTGCGAACCCGACCTTTGTGTGCTGCCGTGGTTCCTCGAGGGGATGGTGGTTTTGGAGGCAGAGCATGGCCTGGCCCTGGACTGGGGCAGGGGGAGGCAGGCCTATGCCAGGAAGTGGAGGGAGAGGATGGCCGGGCCTTGGATTTGGGGCTAGGAGAAAAGGGAAGGGTTAGGCTGGAGGGCATGTGCTCTGAGCAAGTCACTTCCTCAGGGAAGTGTACCCTCCCCCCAGGCTAGGTCAGCACCCCTCCATGTGCTCTCACAAAACCATATCATTTCCCTAGAGCATATATCCCAGCTTGTAATTACATATTCATTTGTGAGATTCTTTGATTAATGTCTGTCCCCCTTCCCATTAGCCTATAAACTTAATAAAAGCAAAAACTGGGCCTGCTTTAGTTGACCAAAGTATCTTCAGCACCTGGAACCCTACCTGGCAGGTCCATTCATTTGGCAGGTATTTGCTTAGTGCTTACCAGGTGCCAGGCACTGTTTTAAGTGCTGGAGTACTTCAGTAATCCAAACACTCAAAACAAAACACACATACATAAAGGAAAAGAGAAAATCTGCCCTCAACAAACTTCCTTCTAGGGGTGAGTGCTCAACAACGGTCTGTGAATAAATGAACTAAATGAACGAATGGATGAACGGCCTGGTGAGGGCCGGTCCTCTCTCCCCGCCCTCCACCCACCTGAGCTCAGAGGCAGCGCTGGAGGAAAGGCGAGGGCGCGGGGAGGCGGGCAGCGACTGGCGCTTCTTGAGGCTGCGCTCCCGGGCTAGGGCGCTCTTCTCCTTCTCATTTTCCCGCTCCTTGTCCTTCTTCTCCTTTTTCTGCACCTGGCAGGGAGAGAGGGACGGCAGCAGGAAGGGGAGAACAGAGGTCAGCGGCGCCCGCTCTCCCCAGGCCCGGGCTGCCTGTCCCCACCTGCGTGGCCACTTACCGGTGAGGCCTCCGGCCTGCGGCGGACAGGAGCTGGGCTGCCCCCAGCGCTGGGCTTGCGGCGCTCTCCGGCGGGGGCGCAGCGGTGCCCACTTCGCGGGGCGCTGCACGGCGGCGTCAGGGGGCTGGCAGAGGCCGAGCGCGGGCACACTGGCACGGCTGGGGAGGGATGAGTGCGGTCGGGGTGTGGCCCGGGCGTCAGGCTCGCCCTTGCCCGGCCCGGCGGGAGGGCTCTCCCAGAGTCGCCGCCCCTACCCTGGTCGCGGCCGTTTCGGGGCAGTGTGACCGCGCTGCGACTCCGAGCCAGGAAGGAGAGGGTGGGCGTCATCAGACGATCCACGATGCTGCTCTCCCATGCGCTCAGCTGCAGGCTTCGATCTAGAAGGAGAAGGCCAGGTGAAGCGGGTCACCACAAGAGGCAGGCAGAGGCAAGTACTATCTCCTTGCCAAGCCCAAGAAGTCTCACCTGGGAGGACTCTTCCTCCCATCAAGTGCCAAACACATTTGTTCTCCCTGAGATCTGCACCTCCACCGCCGAACCAAGCAACAAGACACTTCCCAGGGCAACACTGTTCATCATTTAAGGGTCCCTTCCTACCACTCACCCCAGATGAAAGGGTTCTGAACTGTGTGAATAGGAAGGAGCCATCCAGGATTTAGTGGAAGACCAAATTGCCCTGTCCCATGTCCCCAGGCAGGGCCCTGCCCTTGGGGAGGCATGCTGTCATGAATTTGGGACAGAGAGGGTCCCTGGGCCCCTATGATCCAGCTTTTAGAAGGCCTGTGCCAGAGAGAGGCTACTAGGGAGGGCTGCCTGCCCTAGGCCACCCTGCACTGGCCCTTCAGCTGCTGGGTTATTTTTAAGTCTCAGTTAGGTGGGGTTGGTGCAGCAGCTGATTTGGTTGCTAGGCAACAGAGCAACCAAACAAAAGCCAGAGAAACTTATAAATAACTCCCACCATGGCTCTTTCACATGTGAGCACCAGGGCATGGTGGGAATGCAGGGGCTGTGCCACCCTGGTTGGCCACAACTCTGGAACCAGCCAAGACCATCACTGGGGCTCTGAAGCCAGAGAGGGCAGGATTACATGGGCCCTCTTGGGTGGAGCCAGAATAAGCACTCAAGCCAGTCTGGCACATGGGGGCAATGCCACCTGCCTAAGGTTAGCCCAGGCCAGCTGGCTGTGTTGGAGATAGACTGCCTGCCCATTGCCACCCCCAGCCACTACCCCAAATTTACTCTTGAGGCCCCCTGTCAGGCTTTCTGCAATCTCAAGCATTGTCTTTGTCTCTGTTCTCTCCTACAGGGCACAACTCTGTCCTCAGGGTCCAGACCCAAATGCCGGCTCCCCCGAGGGGTACAGAACCCCAGAAAAGGTAGAGTAAGTGTGGGGACCTGGAGTATGTGAGGGCTCCAGAGACTTGGTGTTCTTGCTGAGGAGGAGGCTTGGTGGGGGCTACAAGGGGCTCTGGAGGGGGCAGGGCTGGACCTTCTCTTACTTCTACTGGGGGAGTTCCAGAGCGTGGCAGAGGACTTTGAGAGCCGCTTGTTGATTATAGAGTCCACGTGTTTGGGCAGGTTTACTGCCGACACGGAGCACCTGCTCCCACCTGGAGGGGAAAAGACACGGCATTAGGGCCGGGCCAGACAGGAGCCAGGGGGGGCACTGAGGCCTTCCATGCAGAATGCTCCAAGGGCAGCGTGGGAGAGGGAAAAGTGGGCAGGCTAGAATGAGGATGAGGAGGCAGCCTTGGCCCTGGGGGGAGGGAGGGTTGGGGCAGATGACCAGAGACAACCTGGGTTGGGGGAGCCGACGGAGAAGGAACAGAGGGAAGAGATGAATAAAACTAGAGAAACTACAGCCTTCCTGGCCAGACCAAAGGAAGCCATTCCCTAGGGCTGGGTGCTACAACCCCTCCCCACAACCACCCAGCGTTGGCACTTGCTGACACTGCCCAGCCAAGGCACTATGGATACAACACCCACATACTGGGACAAATGCAAAGACGTTTCTAAACTGAAGAACCCACACAGTCACAGTCACTTGCACAAATCCACGTATTCATCTAGACACACAAAGACAAAAACATGCAGACACAAGCATATAGAGTGGCAGATACTTAAGCATGCACACATGTGTGCAGACATGCACAGATAGAGAAACACAAACATCAACAGACCCGGATGCACACAAGGCACAAACACATTCAAGCAACCTAATCATGACATTTCTAACAGCTAACGTTTGGTGATGCTTATCATGTGCCAGGCACTGTGCTGGGCACCACACACACACACATTACCTCATTTGAGCTTCCAGACATCTATCTACAACTTTGGAGGCGAATAGTATTATTGTCCCCATTTTATAGATGAAGAAACGGAGATGGTGAGAAGTTAAAGGTCAAGCCCTGGTCAAGTACCAGTGCTGGAACCCAAGTGTATCTGACTCAGGAAACTTCACTGAGGTGGGTGCACAAGCCAAACACACCAAGACAAACACATTAAGACGCACATCACACAGAACCATAGGCACATATACCAAAAGATGTACAGTGCGTAATACTGAACCTTGCCATTGCTTAAAGACATCCAAACACAATGGTACATACATGCCAGCAAAGAATCAGACCAAAATCCACGATGGCCCTATGTGAAGAAAACTCAGAGACAAAAATCTACCTTCCAAGACAAGGAATGACAGTTTTCTTTACATATCCAGTGTCTGCTGGACATTAAAGTTCATTTGTACATATTATCAACTAATAATAATTGACAGAGAAAAGGGTGGCTAATCTTAAAATGACAGAGGTTTGAGGAGAAAACCAAATGGAGACAATCCATCTCTGATTTGATAGTGGAAATCCTAGGAAAGGGACAGTTTGGTTTATAGACTATTCTAGAAGACACAAGTGACACGAAGCAAGGCACACCTGTTGCCTGGAGTTGTCAGCTCCTTGTTTCCTTCCCCCACTTGCCAGATCCCAGTCTGCCCCACCCACCCACCAGCTTGTCCAGCCCACTCACTGGTCTTGTGTCCCGGGGAGCTATGGTGCAGGGCCCCTGCCCAGGACCAGCGCTGCTGCCGGATTTCAGCCCATGTCTTCTTCACTGACCGCTGGATGGCTGCTTCATAGCGCTCCTGTGCGGGGGTGGTGGAGGAGAGAGATCTGGCTCAGAATATTCATCATACCTGGGACAAAGGCCCTTCTCCCTCTTATGACCATGCTTCCTCCCCTCCCTTCCCTGGAAGCTTTTCCTGACTCATTGCAGGTAACCAAGGTTACTGAATCTTTGCTATGATTAAGGACCATGTGCAACAGATTCCTTTTGATTTGTTCTTAGGAAGCGTTTCACTGTTCTTGAGTCATTTCCTGGGTGTATGAGTTGCTTTTCCGAGAACGGGCTAGGACATTCCCTGTCTGGGACTCCTAGGCAAGGCCATTTCCCTGATGGCACTAAGGATCTTTTTTTTTTGTTTGTTTGTTTTGAGACAGAGCCTCAAGCTGTCGCACTGGGTAGAGTGCCATGGCATCACAGCTCACAGCAACCTCCAATTCCTAGGCTCAAGCGAGTCTCTTGCCTCCGCCTCCCCAAGTAGCTGGGACTAGAGGCGCCCGCCACAAT
>CAUYRH010146199.1:0-29903 GCA_963574655.1 Perodicticus potto | reverse complement strand
AAAGGGTGAGATCACACTTGTGGTGCATATGTGAAGGGTCAGGAGAAAACTTCTAAATACGGATCAAAATTGTTTTCACATAGTAAATGAGAAAATATCATGAATGTTATATTAATCAGGTTGATAAAAATATCTCCGATTGCATGTGAAGCCTGCACACTGTACTCCATGACTGAATTATTGTACACAGCTATGACTCAATAAAAAATAATTAAAAAAAAAAAAAGAAAATTGAAAGCATGATGGACCTGTTTTCCAATTTTCAATGAGAATGTTGGAAACATAGCAGGAAACAAGGCAAGAGACTGAGGCAGGAACAAATCCTGCTCTATGCTAAGGCCTTGTGTTGTTTCTTTAGTAGCCTTACCCACATGTTAGATTTTTAAATATTTTTGAATAAATGATTTTTACTATTCTATTATATTGACTTAAAAATTTTCGGATAGCCACGTTAAGATGGCTTATAGATACTGACATTTTTGTTGTAAAATAATAACTTTCAAATGGCATGCATGAGAAAAGAGAAAATATGACACAAATTATATTATAATGGCATGATATACACAAATACCATGATGAAGTGATTCCATTGTACTTGCTCTCATTGTTTTGATGTAGTGAGTTACGTCAATGGTATTTTATGGGGTTTTTAATTGTCCTAAGCCAGATGAAATGTAGGGCATATATTATTATTATTATTATTATTATTATTACTATTCCTATTATTATTTTGAGACAGAGTTTCACTTTCTCACCCCTGGTGGGGTGCCGTTGCTCATAGCACCCTCAAACTCTTAGGCTCAAGCAATTCTTTTGCCTCAGCCTCCCAAGCACCTGAGACTACAGGCGCCCACTACAGCAATCGGTTATTTTTAGAGACAGGGGGTCTTGCTCATGCTCAGGCTGATCTCGAACTCCTGAGCTTAGGCAATCCACCTGCCTCGACCATAGGCCGTATATTATGCTAAACCTGCATTATGTGTGTATAGGGAGTTATAGGTATTTTCAAATAATATATCTAGCTTTAAATTCTATAATTGCACTTTTAACTTTCCTAAATTCTTGAGAACACCAAATAAGAACAGGATATATTGCCTTGTGGAGGTGGTGCTAGACCAGTTCTTACCCTGCTTGATGTAAAGAGACTTCAGAGCTCCATTTGAGAGGAGAAAGGAAAAATCTAATAGAATTCAGCGGAAGAGGCAACAAAGAGGGACAATGAATCATAGACCTTCACCTTTAGCATCTCAGTGAAGCCAAAGCACAGCCATGTAACCACAGAGGGCTTTAAGGAGATTATATTGTAGAACTTCCTTTCTCTAATGAGGACTTAGAAACAAAGTTTCCATTTGTTTCTGATTTTGGGGGTGAACTCTTCTGACCCTTTTTTTTTGCTGACTAAACCATATTGAAATGATATTTTTATTCATTTATTAAATTTTAAGCTTTTTCTCACTACATGATCTTTATATATATATATATATACACACACATATACATATGTACATATATATACATATATTTGTAATATGCGGCTTAAAGTAAGTATCACAACTCAATGGATTAATCTTGTCAATGTCTATTTGACATTCTGGTTTTAGGGGAGAAAAATGTGATAAACAGAAAATGTATAGGTATGAAAAGACAATTCCAGTTTTACTTAAAATAAAAAGGGTGATCTATGTAAACTAACTAAAAGCATGTATAGATAATAGTTCTGGGAAAGCGGAAATGTGTTTGAAAACCATGCTAAGTGGTGTGCCCCCAGGTCAGCCTTCCCCTCAGCTATCCTAGGTCTGTACTTTCCCTCAGCACTTTGTATTCCTTTTTTCATGACATTTACATTATTGAATTCTAATTTATTTAATTGGCTTGTAAATATTAAGTACTACCCTTATCCATTGTTACATTTGACAGAAAGTGAATATTTTGAAGAAATACTGTTCAAGGACTAAATGAAGAAATGAATGAGTGAGAAATGAAGAAATGAATGTAGTTATAATGAATGCAAGTATTTTGGGTAAATGATCAGAAGATTACTGTTTATTCCGTGAGTTGTTTCTCCATAGTATAAATTTGATTAGAATATAAATAATATATTTTCTGTAATTTTGTAAGTGTAATTTTGAAAATCATCTTTTTAAAAATAGAAAACTTTCTTTTGTACTCATTTTAAAGAACTTATGGAATTAATTAAAGACATATGCCAAAGTGAATTGGCAACTATTAATAGGTAGTACTACTATTAATACCGCCTATCTGGAAAATACCACCTAAAATCCTGATGTTAAAATTGTATATAGATTTAGGATTTTAATACAAGTATAGTATTTATGAGTGTACTATTAGTATAAATAATTATAATGAACTAGCAAAGGATAGTAGCTGTTATGATCTCTTCTATCTGGGATTAATAAGTAAAATAATAATATTCCTATTGTTCTAGGAAATTTTTTATTAATAATAAGTTTAATTATATATATAGTCAACTTTCTAGCAATAATCTGAAGCATTCTGTATCTGATTTTTGTTTACAATTGTTTTTGTTTTCTGCTCACGAAGAATGTTTCATCAAACTCAATACCCAAGGGAACAGAATATATTGAAGGATCTATGGCAAATTTTAGATGAAATAGTTTGATCCAGTGTGAGTTTCAGAAAGTAATGAGTATTGTAAAATGAGAGAGAGAGGGAGAAAGTGAGTAGGGATTTTATAAGGCCTAAAAAGCAAACTTGTCATGTAATTAGTATGGAGAATACAGCTAATTTAAACTGGCTCTAAAATATATTGTTATATGTATTTGCATTGATTAAAAGAAAAACAAGTAAAATTTTAATATATCTGTGCTTAATTAACAATGAGATCTCAATTACAAAGGTGTCCTCATTTTAAGAATTTCTATTAAACAGTGCAGGTATGGCTGGCTAAGTGACAGGTGGCTGGTCCTCCCTAAGCTAGGGAACTAGCAGTGCATCTTTAAACACATGTGTTTCCAATGCTGTCTCTTACAGAACCTAAAACCTAGTCACTCAGCAGTATCCCGGGAATGGATTTGCAGATGTAAGATATAATCAGTAATACACTGCAGCTATGCCTAGGACTTATAATTTTATATAATTCTTCCTTATTACACTGGAGGTCATCTTTCCATTGCACAATTTGTCTTCCAACATAAAATTAACTTTTACTGTATGTGGTTATGTTCACCCTAAATATATACCTTGTAAGTAGAGCAATAGGAGCTATGCGAAGAATCTGTAGTAAGAAGCTGAGTAACTGATCTGAAACAAAGGTTTGACAGAGGTCTACCGTGGAAGCTGGTCCTCTGTGGCAAAATCCTTGGGTTCACCTGTAAATTTTAAGTTGACTTTTCCTGTCCAGGAGCAGCTTTTGTCATTGTCCAGTTTCTCCCCGTTCTCCGGCCTCTAGCAGAGGAGGGCAGCAGAGACCCCGCCAGTCATGCTCTGCTCACCCTGGAGGAGGGTGCGTTAGGAGTGAAAAGATGTTCACGTTGTAATTTATCCCCATGGCCAGCTTTTTGTATTTTATGTACTTGAGTAAGCACTTTATTTTACATCCATATTTTCCACACACCTTTTCTTTACTTTTTAGCTAGTCCCATAGTAAATCTACCTTCACTTGCTTTGTAGCTAATACCAACTCTGGTTCTCAGGGTAATGCTCACCCCTGAGTCATGCACAATTCCCACACGTCCTACTTTCTTGACTGTGGTGTATGGGAATCCTTTAATCAGTTCCATCTGAATCTAAAAGCCCCTTCTGTTTATTTTTATCATTTGATTCATGTTCTGTGACCATTCTAAGCTTTAATATCCTCTTCTACAAAATAAGGAAGATTGTCCCCAGCTCCTAGGATCAATGGGTAAAGATAAGGAGCATATCATTCATATCAAAGCATATTATTCAGGAGTAGAATACGGTGATTAAGAGGTGCTCAATAGATACTCTTTGTTTTTTTTTCTGTTTATTTACTACCCCTTAAATGTGTGCATATTATTTATTTACTTATTATTATTATTATTATTATTATTATTTTGCAGTTTTGTCCAGAGCTAGGTTTGAACCCACCACCTCTAGTATATGGGGCCAGCACCTGCCTCCTTTGAGCCACAGGCGCCACCTATGTGCATATTATTTTTTAAAATTTCTGTTACCATTGGTATTAAAACTGCAAATAACAAATGGATCCTCAGAACTCTACTTTTCCTATCAAGTTCTCATTATAATCCATGCCCTGAGTTGCAAAAGCTCACCTGCATCTCTGACAGCACCTTCTCTTCTAAATGTGATCCCGAGTGTTCAGTTCATCAAATCTTTTCTGCTCTCCCCCATGTGTTCTCTACCTAAGGGAAACAACGGAGTGCAGAGTCTCAGAGAGCGGGCTTTGCATCTAGACCGCTTCAGTTCAAATGCCACTTCTTTCTAGTCAACTGGACTTGGGATGGATATTAACTTTTCTGTGTCTCAATTTCTCCCTGGATAGATTGAGAATAATTCGAGTATGTGGTACATATACTTTAAATTGTTATGACTATTAAGTGAGATGATGGATGACAGGTGCTTGGTGAAATGCCATGTATGAAGTATTTCTCACTGTGTTGCTGTTACCATTTTTTACCTCATTCCTCATGAAAACCCATCTGTCCAGTTGTAGAATTATATTTAAACTGAGGAATAATACTTGGTATAAAAGTAGCTGACAAGCATTTCCCAAAACATGTCCTCCAGAGGAACCAGTAAAGTTTGCACATATGCGTGCATATACCCACACACAACACACGCATTTTGGAGAAGCTGGCTCTGAAAGGTCACACATGCTTATATATACTGGATGAATTTCAGATCTGCTCATATACAGTGGGAATTTGCACATTATAGAGGATATGATAGGCCTTATGTGTAGTGGGTAGCACTAATGTATTTATTCCACCACTTTCTTCTTATAATTTATCCCTGATAAAGCATCTCTCAAATCTCATTTTTTAAATGAATCTTAATCTCACCCAGCCTCTTTTAATAATCAAAAGTTGGTAAACTTGGCATCTAATACAAATCATCGCACTTCCACACTCTTCTATTACTAAAAAGGGAGGACTCAGCATACTAAGATAACCACAAAAACTCCATGGACTCTCAGATCCTTTTACCTGGGCCTCATTGTTGCTTCTCGTTTGCTTTGGATGGTCTTTTCAAGTGAGCATTAGAAATAATATGAAATAAACCTTCCAAATATTTCTTTTTTCTAGATAGCATGGCCAAAACCTCAAATAATTTTACTTGCTAATTTCGCAAAATAGAAAATATCATACACTTAAATTTATTTGCTGTGTGCTGGGGATTTACATGTATTTAAATTTATTTGCTATATGCTGGGAACTTACATACAAATTTTGCCACTGTCTTGGAGAAAGCTATTTTATTCCTATTTTGCAAGTGAAAAACTCAAGGCATAGAGAAATTAGATAATTTTCTGATGGTCACACACCGCTTTTACAGAGTTGTTCTGGATTTGAAACCATGAAGTCTGATTTTATACTTCAGACATTTAACAAGTGCATTTACAATGACTTTCAAAAAATGATCCTAGAATTAACACCACAACAAAAGCTACTAGCCTTGATGAGTTATCTGTGGAAATAAAGAGCAGAGACATTTATTAAATAAATATGACAAGGGCAGTGCAAATTTATGTAACTGAACACAGTTTGGAATGTTCCCATGGATGATTGTGGTAGAGTGCACCCATCATTCTTGCTTGGTGGCTTTAATGTCCATGAAATTTTATTTGACTTCTTCCTTCACTTTTTGGTCGGCAGAAATGAGTAAGATGCTATACAGTGGGAACAAAGTGGTGAAGTGGAAGAGTCACTGATAATGAACCGTACGATAAAATTTCTGATTTCAAATCCCAATACTGCAGTTAATGACTTGCGTGCCTTTTCCAGTCAAGGAAAAGTTCTAGGCAGAATTTTAAAATTTGCATTCTTCATCCATGAAGTTAGGACAATAGCCCACCGACTGAACATTCTAAAGTCTTGAATTTAGAGACTGGCTGAAGTAGGAGAGCTACTTGAAGTGACCAGTGTCTTTCTCCTAAAACTCCTTTCTCTTGAAAGAGGATACTACTCTTTTACTCTGTTAGTCTGAGAAAAGGGTGGTACAGAAAGACAGCCCCACCTCTCCTGGTGAGATGTGAGGGTGTGTGCTCAAACGGGGCAAGAAGTACCTTTGTGAACAGCTTCCGTCAGTCAACCAGACAAAAGGATTGATGTAAAGGGAATGTTTCTTACCACTTTGGCTGCTTTAGAGATTCTGTTTAAAAAGAAAACTATAAAAGAGAATTTCCGATTATCTGTAAACACCTCAATCTATATTTTAGTATTTATTCATATTGCTCTATATATCTAATACCCAATTCTTGTACCATAAAAAATAATAGTATTGCTTATATGGCCTTTCCTCCATTGTTTAAGATGTTTACATTATTGTGTGATCAGAGAGGTCAGTCCATTCTTGCACTGTGGTAAATCCTCCTGCATATCTGTATGGTTCAAAGTCCCATCGGATGCGGGTATAAGGGAGAGGGATGAACTGAATTCATACAAGATAGGAATAGGTGAGGTGACCTCAAGAATGCAACACCTAAGCAGAAACTGAGAGAAATGGCCAGAGAACCAATGTCCATTGGGCAGGGAGAAGCATGCATGACCTTTGTGCTTTAATATAGTCAAAGTCAGAGGTATGTGTAGATTAGGATAATTTTCACTATAATGTATACATGTATTTGTTAATGTGAAAGAATACATTTTGGTTTTGTAAAAAAAATGCTATTTTTAGTAACTCATGTGAATTTCTGATTATTATGGTTAATTAACTTTCAACATATGACCGTACAGTTTGTTTAAATGTTATAGATTAATATTGTTATCTTTTATGCATTACATTAATCAAGTCTATGCATATAAACCCAGTCTTCATTTTTTCTCAAATGTCATGTTTATTATTCACAAAATCTGGTATGCAGACAAGGTGTGGCTATCTAGTTTTCTGGACTGAAAGGCAGTGGGTGGTCAGAAGTAATGTGGATGGAGAAGACGTGGTTCATGTCAGCAGGACTGATTTATTTTTTCTATTGTTGCATTTCTAGTATCAGAAGGGACATCAAGGTATAATGTGACTAAAGCATTCATGGATTTAGAAGAAAAATACAGGAAAATTATGGACTCCTGACATACACCCAGACGCTAGGAAAGAAAATACTGACATATTCTATTACGCTCTATCTATGGGATATTGGACACTTTTACCTTATTTATTTTGCACCGTGTTTTGCAGATTTAGCATTGAAAAAAGAAAGAGAATGTATGAAGTTAAACTCGTTAAAGTGAAAGTCCCCCTCTACTCTTTCAGATATCAGTGAGCGACGTCAAACATACAGGATTTTGTTTAGAAACAGAAAAATGGCAAAAACATCTCACCTCTGCCTGTTTCTTCCTGGTACATTGTGCATTGCTTTCTATTTTGTATAAATTTCCACACTGACATCTCTGCTTAGAAGTTTATTGTTATTGTAATGAATTTTAAAACAGCATATAGGACATTCTAAAACACAAGGGACCTTTATGTGATAGTGGAAAACGAATCAGTAATGCTAATATTCTTGTATTTGAAGAACTCCATGATTACAAATGCACAAAAACCTGGCACTTAGTGTAAGAGTGAAATCAGGATGAAAGCTTTGCGCTGTCAGTTGTCAAAACATTTTTGAAATTCTCAGGCCTGGAGAACTAGCTAACTGTCATCACCGCAGTCTTTTACCACGTGAGCCACTGTTTTAATTTCTTACGGCAGTTCCCATTGAAAAGTCAGGCTCTGCAGCACCTTGTTCTACGTAACCCGTGCATGACTCTAGACCTGGTGTGTGTCTGTCTGATAGATGCGACGAAGGCCAGAAACAGGAAGGGAGATAACTTGCTTCTCTGGAAAGTTACCCAGCCCCATCCCAGAAAATGTAAGCAGTATTTTTTGCCAGTGATTTCACTTTTGTTGTGGTCCCATAGATGGAGTAGACTAAGATATGAATGATTATTTAGGGAACAAAAAGCATGGGAACGATTTTCAGTGCTTCATTTTGAAGCGGCTTCATGAATTAGGAAAATCATGTCAAATTTATGTTAAGGACCTTCTCTTTCCATTTGAAAATCAAGTGACTCTGACTTGTGAGTGATTTCACATGAAAATAATTGTAACAAGTCTCTTAAGGCTTAGAATTTGCTAAGAATATTGATATATAAGGAAAGAAGGAAAAATATTCTAACTAATAGAATAAATGAGAAGTTGGAAAGAGTAAAATATTAAAATCATGTCAGCCAAACTTTCAATTCTAAAATCTTCAGAAATATATTTTCTATGGAATTTAAAATTTGCAGTTTTTCTAGGACACCCTTAAGAAAGTAATGATTACATATACCTCTGACAATATAATACCATATGACTTAAACCATTTGCAATATTTTTGTAGCAGAAATCATTTCGGTGATGTTTTAAAGAAGCATTTTATAATTAAAACGTTGGTCCACCATTTCCTGTCAAGCAGGGGTTCTTACCTTTTCTGCATTCCAAAGGTTTGTATACAATGCCTAAAAATCACCCACAAAGCAGATCTGCAATCACACATCCATATGGAAATTTTACTCAGAACTATATCCAGGTTTGCTGCTTAACAAACAGCGAGCCAGTGTTTCTTAGGTCAATGTTTTTGCAAGGGGCATAGATGATTGGTAGACAGGGCTAGTCCCTTCAGCTCCACCACCAACTTCTTACCACTTTGTAAGGAACTATGGCAGAAAATACTCTGGACGGTTTCTTCCTTTGACCAGCATTTCCTTGGTCTTTGACTCTGTGGAGAGGAAACAAGTATAAACCAGAATATATAATCTCATTGTAGACTCTAGTCTGTCTGTGTTTGTATATGCCTTGTATTATAGTATAACTCTGAAGCCACCGTCATTAGGAATGGTCTTAAAAAGAATCAATTAATAATTTCCGATGAGGAGGAGAAAATATAGTCTCTGCTAACCAACTTCTTTTGAGCTTGTTTTTTAATAATAACATATTATTATGAATACACTGGGTGCCTTCCTTGCTTCTCCGGGAACATAAGTATTCTCTTCCATGAAGAATATAGGTATTTGTAATCATGGTCTGTAGAAGTCTTGATAATAAATGGCCCTACTGCCAAATCGCTCCTAGGAAATCTCCAAATCAGTTTTTCTAAATATAATTATTTTGGTAAACATTTTTATCTTCTGATACATGGTTGACAATTACCTACAATAATAATTTTGAATGAACTTGAAAATATTTATGCATAATGCTTTTTGATTACAAATAAAGATGAATAAATACTTTAAGTTTCTATTTCAGAAAGGATTCATTTGAAAGGTGTATCTTCTACTTCCCACTTATAGCTATGCTTGCTACTACTTTCAAAACAATTTTAAAATAAATTTCCAGTACCGAACATTTCAGTACTTAATTGGTCAATAGAGGGATACATTTTAAATATAGTAGCTAAAATAAGTAACACTTCTCAGTGATACACTTTCAAATAATTTTCCTTTTACTGCTGGGACATCCTAGTCTTGCCAGATATTAGAAATAACTAATTCCATTTAATGAAAGAGAAAGTTAAGGATTCTTTTAAAGTATGGAGTAATGAAAAATGGCACACAAATACTTTCTATAAGTCCTAAATTCTAGTTTTAATTGTTACTCTTTTTACGGTCTACGCAGTTTTACCATCACTCACTGAATTTGTCATTTTGAGAAATAAAGCTGCACCGTCCCTCGTTGTATATACAACAAGCATGATTATAGAAATGGTTGTGACTTCAGTAACAATGTCAGAAACAGGAAAACTAGGCAACATTGTCTCAGGACAGTCAGCTACCCTGCCCTATGGCAGACAAAAAAAGAAAACATTTATAGATTTGTTTCTAATGATACTAAGACAAAAATGACAGTTTACAATTGCACATGGAGATTGTATGACATGCCAGTCATACATTTTGTATTCCACTGAGCAAACCCCATGCTCAAAACATGCTATTGCCTATAAAATGCTATCATTTTTCAGAGTTAACATGTTAAACAAGTTTCCATCTTAGAATCAATTAAAGGCAATATTGTAAAGCCTACTTTCTACATTTTTAATCATTTACTTTATTTAATCTAGTTCCTATTGATAGGCTTCTGTTTAAATGTATACTTTAATGTTTGGGCTATGTGTGAACATTTTAGTACTTCTCATAAAAATGAAACATTTTTAAATACAAAACACAAATGGTTGAGTCAAAACAATGAAAATGTTTTTTAAAATCATGGTGCATAGCTTTATCTTTCCCAGGAATTTTAAGACTTGTCATTGAAGATATTGCCCTTTAAGAATTGATTTGGATCAATATACATTCCCCACTATAGATCTGAGGACCTACATGCCACCATTATACTTCTAGAGTTGGTGGATCAGATTCTGATGAATAACTAAGGCACTTGGTGAACAAGCTATTCTTGTTAATTACAAACCTCAATTTCTTGCTAGTGGAATAAAGTCTAATTTATAGGTCAACTGTGTTTATATTTTTGTCACGATTTTATAGAACAATGCTAAAATTTTTTCAGATTTGGAAAATGAAAAGGAGATTTTTGAAGAGTAAGAACACGGACATTAAGTTTCAAATCTCTACTGTACTAGGAGAATACGGTTGGCTTCTGTCAGAAATGTAGTTTCGAACTGTCCTGAATTCTCCAATAAAGAAATCAAGCAATTCTTTCACTGTCTTGTAGATATTGTCCTTTACTCTCTGCATGTTTTGCCATGCCCTGTCATGTGTGAAAAAAGTAATCTAGATAATAGACTATCTCATCAACCACTTTTGATTTTAAATATTTTTCCAGCATATTGAATTTTATTTTTGAAATAGAAGGTCAGTAGCTCACACAGTCAGAAGTACGATGGTTCTGCCTTTGAAGTAATAGATTTTACTAAGTTTCCTTGCCACCTGCCACCTTGGCCTAGTTTACACTTTATGTTATAGACTGAATTAGAGGCCCTTTTACTTTCCTTCAAAGTTTAAAAGACGTTAAAGACATTTAGCCTCCTTTATCTAATGTCCAGATATCTGGGAAACACAGATTAAAACACTTCCATGATTTTTTTTCTTGTAATATTTTGGTCACAATTAAAGTCCGTTCAGTGAGGACTAATTTCTTTATCTCTCAAAGGCCAACAAAAGGTGATGGAATGAGCTCTGGCCAGAAATCAGAAAACCTGGTTCTACTCTTAGATATTCACTTTTTACAAGTGTCTGGCACATAAAAAGTACTCAATAAATCTTTTTATAGTACGTGGATTAATTATCCCCTTTCTGTGAAAGGTTGAGTATTTTTAATTTTCAGCATGAAATTCATATATGTTGCCTATAAAATGTCAAGGAACAAGAACTTGAAGAAAAAAATCACTATAGACTATATTGTTCAGTTATGTGGCATTCCAAAAATGGAACTAGGGCAAAACCTTTGCTACATTGTGCATAATATATAAAATCATGTTTCTGATCTCAGGAAGTGGTGACATCTGCTATTCAACGTGATTCAATAGAACACGTCACACTTAAGAGAACATCACGTTTTTCTTTTCTTTTTTTTTAACGTTAGGATCTTGTTTTATTTTATTGAATAAAAAATAACCTTGAATTCATGACATCATAATGAGAGTTAATATCATGTTGCCTCAAAGGCCAATGTCTGGAAAAGGACCATGGGTTTCCAGATAATGGCATACCTCATGTCAACAAAACTTCAGATAGTCCATCGTCTTATCACATGCTTTATTAGGTTCTCAAGCATTTTCTTAGACCAATTCAAAGCAGAGCATAATTCCATTCCTTTCCATGGAATGATGCCCAATATTTATCAGTGTTGTCATCGGCTTTGTCTACACCTCTCATGAAATAGTTAGAAACTTTGATCATGTTTGGCTGCTAAACTTGGTTCTTCTTTTGTAGTTTCTGGAAATAACGATGGAAGAGACACAGCCACTTGATACCAGCACTAGATGAGCAACACTGGCAACGCTGTTGTCATTCCATCTGCAGACAGTGTCGCCTGTGCCATCCATTTGATAATTGAAGGTGTCTTGTTCTTTTTACTCCAGAGCTACATCTGATCCCAATGGAGCCTTGTCAATACGATCCTTTCTCACTGTACCTGTGGCCTGATGTCCTATTGAACTGAGCTTAGGGAGAAGTACAATACTGGTGAAGAAGTTATTGAATACAAAATGATACCATCCAGGGTGTGCCTCACTAAGATGAAGGACAATAATGCACCGACACCACGTGCCTCGTATTTAGTATTTGGGGTCTTACCCTTACGCAGCTGAAATCAGCTAATGTAACCCAGATATGTTGCCCTACATCAAAACGTACAGACAAACCAAATAGGCTTTCCTCTAGTAAATTGTTTGCATCATAACATCCAAAATAAGGAAGGATGCTTTCATCAAAGCTGAAATATCTTCTTTTTTTTTGAGATAGAGTCTCACTATGTTGCCCTCAGTAGACGGTCACGGCATCACAGCTGACAGCAACCTCAAACTCTTGAGCTTAAGCGATTTTCTTGCCTCAGCCTCCCAAGAAGCTGGGACCACAGTTGCCTGCCACAATGCCCAGCTGTTTTTTTAGTTGTTGTTGCTGTTGTCACTGTTGTTTTAGCTAGCCTGGGCCGGGTTCAAAACAACCAGTCTCAGTGTATGTGGCCGGCACCCTACTCACTGAGCTATGGGCGCCACTGTGAAACATCTTTTATTTGAAACAAATTTTATACATCTCTCATTGAGTGTGACTATAAGAGGTCGCAACTTGGAAAACATATCCATTGGGTCTAAATTTGCATTGCTGGCAACATACAAATTAAAATATATATATTTATTATTTTTACATATACATGTGTTAATCAGGTTTCCACTTTTTGCCTTCACAGAATTTAAAAGGCTTAAAATTTAATAACAATAACAATGTTTAAGATAAGGACTAGAAACAAAAACCACATAAAGAATGAATGAAGAAAAATACATTCAGAAAAGAAAACAGAGAATTACTACATCAAAATATCAAGCAACATTAGCAACAATAATGCCAAGAAAGCGACGTACACATTGTCAAATAAGACATTATAGAGCGCTTTGACTCTGAGGCTCAGCATGAAGTCATCAGTTAACTTATTATTTTTTTCCCAAAGTCTCAAAAAATAGACAACTAATACCTAAAGGAGAGGTTCAAAAAACAGATCATGCCAAATCCTACAGACAATAGAAAAAGAAGAAATATTTCAAAATCATTCTGCTTGATCTAGATACACCTGATATTGAAATTGGAGAAAATATATTGTTAAAAATGGAAATTACAAACATATTTCACTTATAAGTGAGGATGCAATATCCCAAGCAACATTGAAAATATAACCAGTCGTATCTCGTGGCAGCACGAATGCATCATTATACACATCTGTTCTTTGTACCCAGCACCTAAGCCACGAGGAACTGAGACATAACCACTCCAAAAAAAAATTCCCAGAAATCATTTGAATTGGGAGCTGGTGAAGCCAAGATTTGCATCCTTACTTGCAACGTATAAATTGGATTATGTGACAGTGAGTTCAATAGTCTCGTCATCAGAAAAAAGTTCAGGAATTTCTGTGGAAGTTCTCATTTTGGTGAAGAGACTGGTTGTTTTGTAACTCTCCCTGCTGCAGGCTGTGCGATTAGGTCAGCTTCTTTCCGTTTGTGCAACATTTTTGTCACTTTCTTTCTTTTTCTTTTCTTTTATTTTAATTTTGTTCTTTATTTTTTATTTTTACATATACAGGTGTTTATTTGGTTTCCACTTTTTGCCTTCACAGAATTAAAAAGGCTTAAAATTTAATAATAATAAGTGTTTAAGATAAGCACTAGAAACAAAAACCTCGAAAAGAATTACCGAAGATAAATACATTCAGAAAAGAAATCAGACAATTACTGCATCGAAATATTAAGCAATATTAATAATAATAATGCAAAAAAAGTAACATTCACATTGTGAAATAAGTCATCAGTTAAAGTCTCAAAAGATAGACAACTAATATTTATAAATAAAAGTAAAAGATAATTTCAAAAAAAGAGACCATGCCAAATTTTATAGACAATAGAAAAAGAAGAAGTATTTCAAAGTCATTCTACTTAATCTGGATATACCTGATATTAAAGTTGAAGAAAAATATATTGTTATAAAGGGAAATTACAAACATATTTCACGTATAAATGAGGATGCAATATCCTAAACAACATATTAACAAGTTGAATTAAAAATTAATGTTTAAGTAATGTGGTTTGGTCAAAATTGAATCCAGTTTATATGAGAATTAGTCACTATTTTCTTTTCTTATTTTATTTTCTTTCCCTCACCCCCTCCCTCCTTCTCCCTCTCCCCTTCCCCCATGCCCCACTGTGTCATTAATTGTCATTTATTGTCCTCGTATCAAAGTTGAATACATAGGATTTATGCTTCTCCATTCCTGTGATGTTTCACTAAGATAATGTGTTCCACCTCCATCCAAGTTAATACAAATGCTGCAAAATCTCCATTTTTTTGATGGCTGAGGAATATTCCATGGTATACATATGCCATAGCTTACCAATCCATTGCTGGGTTACAGGACATTTAGGCTGTTTCCACATTTTAGCAATTGTAAATTGGGCTGTGATAAACAGCTAGAACAAGTGTCTTTATAATAAAAGTTTTTTGTTTTTTTTTTTTCTTCTGGATAGATGCCCAGTAATAGGATTGCAGGATCAAATGGGAAGTCTAGGTTGAGTTCCTTGAGGTTTCTCCATACTTTCTTCCTCAAATGTTGTATTAGTTTGCAGTCCCACCAGCAGTGTATAAGTGTTCCTTTCTCTCCACATCCACGCCAGCATCTGCAATTTTGAGATTTTGTGATATAGGCCATTCTCTCTGGAGTTAGATGATATCTCAGGTGGTTTTAATTTGCATCTCTCTAATAATTAGGGATGATGAGCATTTTTTCATGTGTTTACTGGCCATTGAGACATAGATACTTGGAATCGAATAGAAAACCTGGAAATAAAACCAACAACTTACAGTCACCTAATCTTTGATAAACGAAACAAAAGCGTTCACTGGGGGAAAGACTCCCTATTCAATAAATGGTGCTGGGAGAATTGGATATCCACATGCAAAAGACTGAAACTGGATCTGCACCTTTCTCCACTCACAAAAATTGATTCGAAATGGATAAAGGACTAAAATTTAAGGCTTGAAATGATCAAAATCCTCAAAGAAAGAATTGGAAAAATGCTGGAAGATATCAGCCAGGGGAAAGACTTTATGAGGAAGACTGCCATGACAATAGCAACTGCAGCAATATAAACAAATAGGCCTTAATTAAAATGAAAAGCTTCTGTACAGCCAAGGAGACAACAACCAAAGCATATAGACAGCCTACCCAACGGGAAAGGATATTTGCATATTTTGAATCAGACAAAAGTTTAATAACCAGAATCTATACAGAACTTCCATTAATGTATAAGAAAAAAACAAACAATCCCATACATCAATGGGGAAGAGAGTTGAATAGAGTCTTCTCTAAAGACAACTTTCCTTCTTTTTGATGGAGGTTTCTTTGAAGTAGATAAAGATGGAACTTCATCTTCAAGGGAGTTATCTCAGTTGCATATGAAGGATCATCTGAGTCATACTTGTCATCACGGCCATCTTGCATAAGCGATGCAGGTGCACGCAACAAAGAGCCTGCCGGGTTATTTATTGTTTCACCTTCTTGTCTCCTGAGTCTTCATCAGAAGCAGCTGCTGTAGCATTGTCAGGTGGTTATATCACTACCACACTTGTTTCTATGCTGTCATTTATCTCTAACTATCAATTATTTCATGTAAACATAAGAGTTTGTGGCATCTTGAAACTTGTAAAATGTTTCAACTAGAAAAAGGCAAAGAGGTGATAAATGTCTTGCCTAGTGCTCCAAACATGGAACAAGCAAATGTCAAATACATCGCTAATACAACAATAATAACTTAGGTATTTTGTTTTTAGAGCACAATAGCATAAGTAATATAAAAGTGATAGGAAAAGAAATTACTAATATAAGATTTATGCAATAAGGTTGTATTTACCTCTTTAAAAGTTCCTTCAAAAATTTTCCAAAAATTCACATTACTTTTTGACAATCTCTCAGCATGCCAGACCATGCAACAGTGATTCACTCTGTGCACCATGTGATAACAAACCTGCAGGAGGCAGACGTGAAAGATCAGACCTCAGTGATCACCTTGAGCAATAGGATATAAATAACTCCCACATCACTACCATTCCAGTAATGGAACATGAGGCATAAGTTGTTCAGTAACTCATCTAACTGTGAGTACATCAACTTTGTCCTCTCGTTGCCCACAATGTCATTGGAGAGATGGACCATTACAATACAACATGAGTAGATCTGAATCCCAAGTGTGAGTGGAGTCACCACAGAAGACATCAGAGAAGAAGAGAGAGAAGAGAATGAGCTCACTAATTACATTTCAAGAAGCTGGAAAGTCATGATTTCCATTTAGCCAATAAGTAAAAGGAAATATATATATCTTTACCCACATTCCTCATCTAATATACATGGAGAAGTTGGAATTTGACCTTGGCAAATCCCAATGTCTATCCCTCAATTGGTAGTTCAATTGCATTGGAAGTTGTTACACCTTATCCAATTTTGTGATTCTTCAGTATTGTGTGCTTTTAGCCATATTTGGGTATACAAAATAACCTAAGTCACAAAATCATGGCAAAAAAAAAATTTAACTTGGTTGACTTCAAAATCTCTTACAAGACATTTGTCTAGCCCCTCCTATTTCTAATCTCACCTACCATTGCTACATTTTATGGTATAACTAAAATAAATGTATCTGTGCTGTTACCACATTAAAACATTTTTTATAGACTTCGATGCCATCATATTTAAAAATAGAATAAAAAGCAAAATATCTCCATTCTATGTGTAAACTTTCATAGTTACTAATATGTATTACAATAAATACAATCATACCAAATACCTTTTTATTGAGATATAATTAGTGTAAATTTTGTGTAAAATAAAATTCACCATTTTAGAGCAGACAATGCAGTGTTTTTATTTGGATATTTACAGGTTATACCACCATTATCACCATTTAATTCCAGAACATTTCCATCACCCCAAAAAGAAACTCCATTTTTAGCTAATGTTTAATGAGTATATTTTGTTACTAGACAGTAGGTTGACCACATTGCGTGTATTATATTAATTACTGGTGACAACAGTCTGAAGAGATAGATAGAAGCATTTTCCTATCCATTTCATAATTAAGAAAATTAAAATTAAGAGATGTTGAATTTTGCTAAACTTCATAAATACGTACTACTGTGACCACCTGGCAGACTTCTTATGCTCAATAAAGCTCCAGTTCTTATCTTTTCCTGAAGAAGATATGAAAGTATAATGGCCTTCTTCCTTTTCTTCATTTCTTTCTTTCTTATTTATTTATTTTATGAGACAAGAGTCTCACTTTGTCACCCTGGTAGAGTGCTGTGGCATCATAGCTCACAGCAACCTCAGACTCATGGGCTCAAGCTATCCTCTTGCCTCAGCCTCCCAAGAGGCTGGGACTACAGATGCCCACCACAATTCCCGACTGTTTTTTAGAGATGGAGTCTCACTCTTATTCAGGGCTTGAACTCCTGAGTTTAAGAAATCGACTGGCCTTAGCCTCCCAGAGTGCTAGGATTATACGCGTGAACCACTGCACCTGGCTAAATGCCTTGTTTCATATAAACAGAGAGAAGAGGGACATGATATGGTCATCATATCTTCCTTTCTTTGTCTTTATACTTCAAGATTATGTGTCTTGAATTTTCTAGGAGGGCCCTGCTTCAAAATCTTTTATATGTGATCTGATCATAAATCAGAAGATTTGTACTTGGGGTTTATAGACATGAAAATATTATACGCATGCATTTGGTAGAATTATTTCTAAGAGAGACATTTTCAGTTAGTGCAATGCAATTGGAAACTGCGATTGCATTCCTATGAAAACCCATGGTGTTTAGAGATGAAATTGTCCTTGCAGCACAATGCACTTTGTTAGGTATAAAGTTCTTTTATGAATTGGGGATGTAATCTTGCTTAACATGGTGCAACAGAGAAAGATGGCTGTTCCAGAGAGCAAGTTTCCAAATCGTTTTTTCCTTGCTACTTACTAACAAATATTAGTACTTAATAATAATTTGTTGAATAATAAAGTAACAGACAGGTGAGTGTGTTTAAAAATTGCAAGTTGCAAATTAGCTGTACTCTCATAAGGAAATTCATCTAAAGTGTTGTAACCACATTAGATCACGTAACTGAAATATACTTGATTGTCTTTTGAAAAGAATTTATACTTTATCAAAAAAAGACTATATAGTTTGCAAAATTTCTGCATTTACATATTAAATATTATATTGCAATCTTAATTTTTTAAACCTTTCTGTGATGTTTTACACTTTACGTAAACTTACGGTGATACCTCCTAATTTTCCTCACTCAAATGCCTAGTTGTTTTTACAGTGGGGCCAAGTGCTTAACTCACAGTAATGGTTGCAATGCTAAGCAGTCATTTTCCACTAGTACATTCAGTTATAAAACACTGGATCTCTCATTTCTACCTACAAAGCAAGATGAACACTTAATTTCCCCTGAGTATTCTGTGGAGGGATATTTTGGAATGTTTTCATGGCGCTCCAGATGATCAGTGATTATAATATTAGTCTCTTATAATTACTAGATTTTTTCCCCTGGTCCCTTCTTGTCTGACAACACTCTGCCCAGGTTGGATAGGAGGCTGGAGTTTGAGTGGTGTGATAAATAAACTGCTCTCTAAAGGATCAATATTGAGAACATGGTTTGCCAACATCTTCAATAGGCACTGAAAAAAATATACTTAGCATTATTGGAACATCAAGGAATAATACTTTAGATATTACTCTTATGTAAATTCAAAATTTTAGTGCCTTAAAATTTCACTCCTTATGGTATCTTAGAGCCACAGCGAAGATGTGCATGTGCATTTAGAATTTTAAATGTGAAACGAGTGCCACATGCATACCTGTGTGTAAAGTTTAGTTCCTGTCACTTTTCGCTAACTTCATATAATGCACATCACATATTTTTTCATTTTCTAAAAGGAAATAACTGCACAAAATGTTTTCAAAAAAACCTAGTTTATATTTTTAGTTGTTGGTTGGTTTTTTATTTAAAGATAGTTCTCCCAGTAACTTTATATTATTTATTTATATTTGTTTATTTATTTATTTATTCATTTATTTATTTATTCTAAGACAGAGTCTGATGATTGTCGTCCTCAGTGGAGTGCTGTGGCGTCACAGCTCACAGCACCCTCAAACTGTTGGGCTTAAGCGATTCTCTTGCCTTAGCCTCCCAAGTAGCTGGGACTATAGGTGCCCGCCACAACACCTGGCTATTTTTTGTTGTTGTTGTTGTTGTTGTCATTGTTGTTTAGCAGGCCCAGGCTGGGTTCAAACCTGCCAGCCCCTGTGTATATGGCCAGAACTCTAAACAGTGAACTATGGGCACTGAGCCCCAGTAACTTTAAATGACTTCTAGTAGATTAGTTCAGTGGTCAGCAGATGATAGTGCTGAGCCCTCAATTAAGTTTAAGTTATTTTAGAAGTTAAAGATCACAGTCTTATTCTTCCCCCAAAGTGAAGATTGCTATAAACTTTTTGTGTGCATTAACTTATTTACTCTATTAGACCCATTTTACAGATGGATATACTTGAGCACAAAAAGGCATTTAATTACTAAAGTGTAGAGCAGAAGTTTGAACCCAATTTCCTAAAATGAAACCACATTATCAAAGTAACATTTGCAATTGCTAAGTTGTGCTTACAGTTTTGTTTTGTTTACCTTAAAGGAAATACACTAAAGAATAGACTGGAGAGGTCTTTTAAGGGCCACAGTTGATGTCTCAACATAGTCTGTGCAGTTAGACCTGGAACCTGCACTGGATGAATTTGACTTCCTCCTCACAGTTGACAAGGAGCTATTCCTGTGCCTAAAATGAGGGTCACAGTGTTAAAAGTATTTGTCCAAGCTTATCATGGCTAGAAATGGATAGAAATTTAAAGACAAGCACAGATCTCTCTGATCTGAAATGGAGTCACTTCCTGATTCCTATCACTGAAATAGGCAATAGTTTGACCTGCCACTTGAAGGATTGAATTCTAGAATATGGGAAGTTTTCTTTCAGCGGCCATCAGAGTGGCTGAAAAGGAGATCAGAGTTGGATTGTTGTACTGCAGAAAAATTAGAGGATAAAGTGGGGAGAGAACGCCAGATGGTATAGTAGTGATGGTGGCCGGTCATGTACTGTTTTTACATGGAGGACTTGTATGTAACTAAATTTCAAATAAGGGAACAGCATCCTTTTACACAAATAATATATGTATACTTAGGATTTTTATTATTAGACATACCATTTTTCTTTATGCAATTCACCAATTTTTTACCCTGTATTAAGTGCCTCCAGTGCATTCAAACTCCTTACCAATCTTATACATTTACAGTCAAATCATTCTTTAAAGGGTTTTTCAGCAATCATAGAAACTGGTATCTATGCATTGAGTTAAACTGGTAATATAGACATTAAATTAGTCCAACACTGGTGGCCTAAAATACTGCTAGGATTTTATGTTTTTATTTATGTATTTAGCGTCTTCTCATATTCTACTTCATGAAACAGACTTTCATAGAGATGAGACTGGCAGTTCATCTGACCTTCCTAACGTATACTTAGAAAACATTCAGAAACATTGCTTATGAATTCTAAGGATATGGGCAAAGCAGAATTTTTTTTCTTGAAAATTAGAAGGTAAGAGATGGCTTCTCCTGTTTTCTATGTTGGGAGTTGTTGCTAAGCAAATAGCATGACTCGGTCTTTTGTGCTTTCTGGTTGGTTGTGTGTGGTGGCAGGGGTGGTGCTGGGTGTGCACCTGCGCACACCTGAACTCATCATCAATCTTCCTGACTTTCGACTCTGTATCTCGTGCCCTGAACTTTTTGGCCCATGACCGGTATGTCTCATATTGTGCTCATATTGTGCCTCTTGGAGTCTTCTCCCAACAATAAAAGATCAGGTCAGCAACAGAAACACTGGGCTTAACTGAAGAATAGAGTCTTTCACTCATAGGTCTCGGATCCTGATTGGTATTTCTATTTTAAGCTGCTTAAAATATTTCTAGCAGTTTTAACTGAATCTATTATCTCTCACATGAAGGGAATGGGAACTTTCTCATTCCAAATTAGTTTGTCCAGGTTCAAAATGAAGTCAAAATGCTTGAAATTTTTATATTGCTTACCTCCTACTAATCAGAAACATAAAATTAATTGGTTAGGCTCTATTGATTTGGATTTTTTTTTTAAATTTCTTGCTACATCAGTTGAAAAATGCTGAGAATGTGTCCTCAAAACTTGTATATACTTAGTTGTAAATTACATAATTGGAATGTATATAATACATTGTTTTGTGCATTATTTTACATATATAAATATTAAAATAGAATGAGAGATGAATTAAAATATTTTATAACAAATCCTAATACATGTTCATGTACCAGCCCACCCCACCACCACCCAGAGGACATCCCAACTTTGAAGGATGCTGAATTTTTTTTTATTTCTCCAGACTCTTTCTAATCATGACTCTGGTTTATTCTTGGATCATGCCTTTGTATTTTTGTCTAGAGTGTCTGGGACTCCCATCCAGATTTTCTATGCTATGGTTCTGTGAGTTGTATGTTATGTTGAACTCAACAAGGGCCAAAAAACTACACCCTAAGGGCCGGATTTGGTTTATCATTGATTTTTGTAAGTAAAATTTTATTGAAACACAATCATGCCCCTGGTTTACATATTGTCTAAGGCTATTTTTGTACCACAGGTAAGAGTTGACCAGTTGTAACAAAGACTGTGTGCCTTACAAAATGTAAACCATTTATCTAGACCTTTATAGGAAATGTTTGCTAAACATGTCCCCTAAACTCAGCAATCAAGTATTATCTCCAGGTAGTGATTCTTTTAAAGAAATTAATATCAATATCCAAGAATACCCACCCATAAACATTGCCATGATTGATAACATAAACATAAGATGTGAGTGAGTTATTACTCTGTTATATTAATAAATATACAATAACAAACATAGGTGTAATCTGGATTATAATTCTGCCTTCCTTTAGTTCTGTGTATTCCCATATTTTCTTCATTTCTCATAATTTAACAAAGCTATAATTTGGTTTATCCCGCTATTTGATTGAAAATGTAGCTGTAGAGTCCCCTCTACAGAACCTAACATTATTATTCTTGGTTTTACATTATCTTTGGAGAAACAAAGATTTTTAAAAAATATATATTTATAGTACTTTAGAAAGGGTAGCTACAGAAGTAAAAATCACTGTTGATAAAAATTAATATATTTGTAATAACATAATACTTAATAAAAAGCTATAGTGCATTGTTATTTACTAGTATTTTACATCTATGATGTCACTTGCTATTTAAAAACCTCGGACATAGTACAGTGCCTATAATTGTCTGTGTTTCTGAAATTAGAGTATTTTTAGAAGCTTAGAAAATTTTTGGAAATATGTGTGGCTTGGCCAAAGTCACACGGTCAGTACTTAATCATTTGTGACCTTAAAACTAGCTCTCAAAATGACTTTAGATTAGTGTAGTATAATGTAGTGTTGATGCATTTGTGAGGATTTTGTTCACTTTGTCATCTTCTACTGTCAAATATTCTGAGTTTGCATTTATATTATAAGCTCTCATTAAAACTCTATGCTTTTGTTAAGATGTGTTTTGTAGGGATCAATTTGTTGACAAGAATTAGCTCCCTGATGCATGGAGAAGCAAATGTTTCAGAAGTACCATGTATATCTTTTTGCACAAGCCCTGGGTTCCACGTGATGGCCTTTTCATGTAGCCACATGTTGAAAATCAATATTTGTTTATATCCATCTATACAGGCCTTGAGGACATCTAAGAACTGTAAGACAAGGCATCCTCTGTAAGGGACTTGTAATCCATGTGGAGACCAAATTTAATCTGATGTAAAAAGGCAATTATTAAGATAAGGTGCCACGAATGAATGAGATAGAATGTATTAAAAGAAGTACAAAGAGAACCATCTCTGTAGGTGAAGACTTTAAGGAGAGTGTAGAGAGTGTAGTTTCTGTGGGGTGCAAAACACCATCATAAGTAAAAAAGTAGAAAGAAGAGGGAAAAAAAATTTCAGATGTGAGATTTATTTATGTAGGTTCATAAATGAGAAAGAAGAATTTTGGAGGGGGAAAAATCATTTTTAAAATCTGTATCTAGGAGTCTTTGCATGTAGTTGTTTTTTAAAGAACTGTCATTGGGTTTTCTTTCGAATAATTATTAATGCGACCATGTATTGAAATTTTACCACTGATGGCCCAAGGAATGTGTAGGGTATGGTGTGTGTTTGTAGTAGTAGCAGAAGTAGAAAGGAGCAGGCTTTGCTTCATAGTAAAGACCTCCTCCTTTAATTTAACAAACCCTGTAATGGAAAAATTAACATAGTCTATGAACGAACATATTCGGTTTTGTCTGCTGTCCTTATGCGCTTGTGGGCGTCATCTTTGCAATACTTTGTGGTCCTATAAAGTCTCACAAGCTCAAACTCAAAATGCACATGACGTTTCTTATGTGCAGGTATCTTATAATTTGTGATATGTGGTACTTGCTAATTTCTAATTGATAGAATTATTTGTTGTTAAATTGTGTAGCCATATAAATCAGTTGACCCACACTCTGCAACATAATCAGTGCATATATCTTATCCACTCGAACACAGAAAATCACATAGATAGCATCATTAGTCTTAGTATATGCTAAGTATCCAAACCGCTTCGGGTTATCCTCAAATCATAGGTCAAACATGTCAATCCATTTGATAAGTAGGAAAAAGATGATGAGAAGTACTTCTAAATCTGTATCAACTTATCAATCAAATGCAATGTTTGCATCCTTTCACATTTATTATTCTAACTTCATTAAGTAATTAATTCTAGGAAAGTAGATTCATGAAATTTCTCACAAGATGTATGCTATCATTAAATAGGGGATAATAATTAAGTTCATTTTGTATGGAGCAAACATATTTGCATCTGCCAAACCAAGTCACCCACACAGACTTACTGTTGATATTTTAAAGAGACAAAGCCCTTAAAGTTAGCTTAGCAAAAGTTGAGTAAACTTTGTTTTTTCTAAATCCCTGTATGATCTAAATATAAAATTTTCAGCTCGTCACTGAATACTGGTTATGACTTCATTATACCCCACATGATCAAATGAGAGGTTTGATCAGTAAGTATTCATATATTTTCAAGGCTAAAAAAATATTTTAAAATGACAATAAAAATGACCGGTTTGGAATTTCCATCCATTTTTAACTCCAAAAATGTTACAGTCAATGCTATTTTGTTAGAGAAAAGATAAAGTAAAACCCCTATCTTACTATAGCAACAGTTTGAGTTACTATAACAAAGTACCATAGACTTAGTTATTTGTGAACAACAGAAATTAATTTCTCAAAGCTCTGAGAGCGAGAAGTGTGAGATCGGAAGGCCGACAGGGTCAGATTCTGGTGAGGGCTCCCTGCTGGTTGGCAGAATGGCGTTTTCTCACTTGGCAGGAAGAAGACAAGAGAGTTCATTGAGGTCCTTCTCATAGGACACTAACCCCATTAATGAGGTTTCCAACTGCATGAGCTAATTACTTCCTAAAAGCTCTATTTCCTAGTGCTATCACATTGGGGGTCAAGAATTCAACATATGAATTTTGATGGGAAACAAACATTCAATCTAATAGCAACCCCCATTTTCCCTTTCATTATAATTGATTTAAATCTTTACTACAAAATTATCAATATGTGGGGAAAATTTATTTATTGATGTATAATAGAATCTTGAATAAGAAAACAACTATTTTAGAATAGTATTAATTTTAAAGCTACTGACTTCATGATGTTTAAAATATGTTCTCTAACTTTAGGAATGAATATTTCTTTCAAAGGATTAGCCAGTAGTATGGTTATTTACCCTTGAACCTGAACTGCGAGATGGAAATAACATATTAAAAAAATAAAGAGACATATTTTGGTGGATAGTTAATATAAGGATGTTCTAATTTAAGAAATATTATAATTTACTTTATGGCTATAACTGTATTCTCTCAAAATAAGAGATGATAGTTCCTGATGGGTGAGAGGAAAACTGATATGAGATCATAATTCCTTTTAATTATTAGTATGTCTGTTTGTTCTACCATTTGTGCAAATTTTTTAGAATGTTGACACTCACAATGGTATGTCTAACTTACCAGAAAATTAATTTCCAAGATGATAGTTCTATAATTATAAGGAATATAAAATATTTTATCTTTTCTCCCTGCCTCCCTAATTAAGAAATAAGAACCCCTATAAAGAGAAGAAATGGGGTTATTTTCCTCTTTTAAAAAATATATATAATGTATATGAGAATAGATTTTAGCCAGTATTACATATTGAGATAGGGCAAAGCCCTTTCTGTTAGCTGGGCTTTTATTTTACATGTAGAATATGTTTCTTCAACGGTTTCAGACAGATAAATATGAGTCTTCTGAGAGGCAAGGGCTTGGCGTTTAAGCAGTTTAAGTTTGTCACCCTTCACACTCTCAATTCGCCCTGTTTCTTCTCATGCATTCCTAATTTCTTGCTTCTCTCCTCTGTCATGAATGGATTAAAGCGTGCCTATGACAAGCGGCTTGAATACCAATTGCATCCACTCAGCATCCACAGTGCTAACATCCAGGTTTAGGCAAATAAAGGAGATTCAGCATTTTGTCCTCTGGTGAAATTGTCATTATTTCTCTTTCTATTTTGGGTTTTCTTGCTCCTGTCTGATTTTCCTTTACTGTGAACTGTTTTGCTGCTCTGTGCTACCAGCTATAATGGCAATGATTTGTAACTGGTTTCCTTTAGAGGATATGCTGTCAGGCTATTACAGAGAATTTCCTTAACTTATCATTTAAATGTATGCTGCCCCTTTGCATTTTCGTTTTACTTAGACTATTAATGGAATTTTCCTGTTCTTTTTCTTCTCTATCTGTATTTGCTGTCTCCTGAGTAGTACACATACTCTATTCTGCAACATAATTTCTTGGTTTTCCTGCCCACCCATTTGGTGATGTCATTCATTGGAAAGGGGTTTTTCAGCCACACAGGAAAAAAAAGAAAATTGAGGATTAAATTAGCTGGCATGCTCTGAAGTTTTATTCATGTATTCATTGATGACTTCTCGTGGTAAACACCTACCTGTATATATTCCAAGTCCTTTGGGTACAGTGACAATAGACCCATTTTATAGTTGGTTTCAGAATGACTTGGCATTTGCTGAGTATGTGTCTCAAAAGCGAGGGAAACTGAACTTAATGTATTCAAGGCCTATTCCCAACATGACTGGCACAAAGATTTATAGCTGGAAGAGAACTTGGAATTTAACAGATAAAGCATTTCAGGCCAGGGAAAGCAGCTTGGTTTTAGGGTACTGTATTTAATTCAAGATCATGTAACTAGCAGCAAGGCCAGAATTTAAATCTCTATCCTCAATGGAGTAAATCTCCTGCCTTTACACTCATGGCAATTCAGTGGCATGGTGAAAAAAAAAATGCGACTAAAAGGGGTTTTGATTCTGTAGTATCTCCTGACTGGATGCTTTGGGGGGAACAAAAGGAAAGAAAAAAAAATCTAGGAGAAGCCTCTGGATTTCATTTCTGCCAGTGCATGTTTGGATTTAATAGGAGTACATTCACACATTAGCAGTTCTCTTAGAGCAATCCTGTATATATGGCCAAGAGCAAATTTGCCATCTGGAAGAGTAAAGCCATCAGAATAGACGCAGTGGAATGCCCATTGAGATCAGATCAGTCCACAGCAGACAGAGACACAACCTTAACCTGGAAGCATGGAGGTGACAGGCTTCCCAGTGCCATTTTTGCTTTCCAGAACTGGCATCTGGAATTGGCTTAGAGGTAGGGATGGCAATAAAATAATGTATTCTTTTAAAGGAAAATTTTAAGATCTAAAACACAGGTAAACCCAGATGCAAAGGACAACAATCTGAAAGTTTTCTGCGTATAATTATTTCAATTTAAAAAAAAATAATCCTTACACTGTTGGTGATAAGAAGTAGATTTAAGCTGGATAATGTTCAACGAGAAAAATGTTCAGAAAAAGGCAGCCAGATGGTGAGGAGTCTGGAAACCAAGTCTTCTATTCAATGTTTTTAGAAGGAAATGTATAGGGGGAAAATACTAAACTATCTATGAAATATTTGAAGAATTATCACCTGAAAGAGGAAGAAGCCATTTTGTAGGAGAATAGGAAATAATGGATATGAATTCCTAGAAGGCAAATTTTGATTAACTGGAAGTGGATTAGACAGAGCTGTTTGTTCTCCAGGCTATTTCATGAAGCAGGTAAATAATGATTAACTCCTCAGCTGAAAACATTGGAAGACACTAGGTAACAAAGCAACTCTCTGGGATATTTAATGATCCCAACAATGAGGGGAAGACTTGATAGGATTATATGGGCAGATTTTTTTTTTCTAACTCTGAGTCTCTATGATTTTATGTAATTATTGGCATAAGGTATTTATGTGTAGAGATTTATTCCTTATGTTTATAGATTTTTTAAATTATTTTAAAGAAAATAAATCACTGAGTGATTTTCTAATATTTCTCAAGGTTCTTTGAATTATTCCATCTCCAAATATTTATCTGTGAATAATTTATTCAAATAAATATTGAGAAATTCCAATAAATCAATTACTGTTTGTAAAGGGTAGAGAAGATGCAAAAATGAATGAGATAAGATGATTATAGTGTAGTGATACTAAAATTATGGCAGATGGGTTTCTAAAATCAGAATTAGCTGGGAAGACTATTTAAAGACTCTGGCCCCTAATCCAGCTCTATTTTAAGAATCTCTAGAAGTAAAGTTCAAAAGTGACATTTCTAAAAGCTTTACAAGGGAATCTTCCGCACAATGAATTTTGAGAAGCACAGATAAGTAAGCTAGAAAATTCATTTGCATGAATTCCTGGAAATATGTGAAGAGTGTTATATATTCCACAGAAGAGAAACCTATTTAGAAATAGAGGTTGGGGATAGTGGGAGAGAGAGTGAGGAGGCAAAGGATGACAAAATATGACAAAAGGCTACAGGTATTTTTCTGTGGATAATTCATTCACGTAATTGTTGCATAGCATTTGTCAAGCACTAAGCATAAGGTCTAGAGAATTCATAAAATGAATGCGAATTGTATTCTGTCCACAGTTGGTTAGCGTCTTTCGTGATTCTTTGGTTGTGATGTGTTTTACTTTCTGCTATCGACCCCAGAATTGGTTTTGAAGGAGAAAGGAATATGATGTTGAAATCAAGTTGGATGTAGCATGTGTCCGGTCGTATGGCGAGGCGATGAGAGAATCACTTATGCTGCAACATCTGCCCTAGAAATGCAACAGTGGTCTTGGTTACAAATAGTCAATAATCACAGAACATCCCCAGCCATGATGTGTGCCAGGTTTATTTAGTAGGAGGATATACAATGGGAAAAAGAATAAATCAACATGACTTCATCAAGTAAGTTTTTCTCGAGAGTTCGTCCGGGCACTGCCTCCCAGACCACACAGGGGCCTGCTCAGTTACAAGGGTTGAGACCCCCCAGGTGGATAGAGCCCAACCAGCGTCAGGAAGCTTCCTGTGACAGCTGATGGGAGTAGCCAACGGGCGTACTTAAGGGTCAGGTTTTCTCCACAAAGCGCCACACAGAGAGGTGCAGATTTTTAACCAATAGACCCTCAGGGTTTATATGCCCATTCAGGGTCCTGTCAGACGCAGGTCCCCAATCAGGTAATAAGCACTGATGCTTATAACAGAGTTGGCTGTTTATGTGCTGCTGAAGAAGCAGAGCTGGGAGAGGTAAACCAGCAAACATCACAGCTACGGTTTAAACCTACTTTTGATCCTTTCTCCTCGGTTGTTTCTGAAAATGATCTCCAGTTCCATTAATTGTTGCACACGGTGTTAAGGTCTGGAATTGCACAAAACACAGAGTCTCCCCTCTGTTGTGTGTTGCCACTGTTTCTGGTTTATCGAAAGCCTCTGAGAAACTAGGTCGCCTGCCGGTCACCAAAGGCTCACGGAGGTGGGAAGGGGGTTCCCTCACCCTCTCACTGGACTCTGAGCTCTTCTGGATTTGGTCCTCACTGATCTCTTTTGTCTTTTTGCCTTTATCTTCTTCTTTCTCTCCTTCACCATGTCCTCTGCTGGGTCCCCAGCGGCTCGGTAGTGACCTACACCCAATCCGCGTCTCCTTCCCCCTCCCCCACCCGAAATCCCATCTTCCCTGTGGGACAGTCTGGCAATATCTAATCAGCCATCATCCCCAATAACCTCCAATCTTTTTTTTTTTAATTTTATTATCTTTATCATTAAATCATAGCTGTGTACAATAATGCAATCAAGGGGTACAATGTGCTGGTTTCATATACAATCTTAACTATTTTCATCAAAGTGATTAACATAGCCTTCCTGGCAATTTCTCCATTATTATATGAAGACATTTGTATTCTGCATTTAGCAAGGTTCACCTGTAC
>CAUYRH010146197.1:0-15454 GCA_963574655.1 Perodicticus potto | reverse complement strand
GTAATAATAATGCCAAGAAAGTAACGTTCTCATGACCAGGAATTTTTGAAGTGAAACAATGGAATGAGAAGAAAATAGAGAAAAGAAAAAACAAAAAGAAAAGAAGAGAAAAGGAAAGAGAAGAAAAGATCAGGATGCCTTGTACGTAGTACAAGTATTGTCTGGGAAAACTTTTTTTTGAGGCATACGTGTGTGTGATGGTTGCCCCATAAAATTCTTAGTTAAATTTTTTTTCTTGGAACAACATTTTTTCAGAATTGTTTTCTAACATTTCTTAGCATGGTTCGATCTATAGCCAGAAAATAGCCAGTTGCTGAAGAGCAACCACCCTCGTAATTCCTTTGGAATACATGATTTCATCAACAAAGACCTTTTCTATTCATTTCTCTCCCTGGATACTCATCTACTTGAACCACATCAGTCATCCCAGACAGAAGGACCAGGGAAAGGAAGGGTGAGGCAATGGTAGGGCTGGGGAGGGTCTGCTCCTTGCTACTATTCTCTGGGAAACCATCCCTCGGGCCAGCTGGCCAGGCCACAGCCCTGATTATAGCCTCTGAATTTCCACCAGGACTGGTTGCATTGGCCACATGATTGATGGCTGAAAAAATATAAACAGCATCAGCTTAAATGAAAGAGGGATTAAAAGCTGGAGTAAGTATCTCTGAGAACAGAGCTCACCCAAGGAAGCCCGTTAAGCAAGCTGATGTTTCCTTAACAGTTGTCTGCAAAATGTGCAAACTGACAAAATGTTTACAGAATCCCTAGTACTCTACCAACTAGGTTTACCTTTGGCAAATCACTCTGATGATTCTATAATTAGTACAGTCCTGTGGTTATCTTTCTTACATGGCTGGAGATGAAAGAAAACCAAAAACTGAGGCCAATTAATTCAAGCTGCCATTCTCCCCCACAAAGAACTGGATGAGGTCTTCATGGCAACTGTTCAGTGTGATTTTTTTTTCCATTGGAAATTCTCTTTTCCAGAACTCAAATACATTGATAGCAAAGTTAACCTGGTTATTCTTTGCTCCTTTTCTCTGCCCCCACAAATCACTGTTTTTAAAATGTACTGTTTTAGAAAAACTCAAAACCCTCTAGACCATTTAACCTCAGGATACACTCATGTGCTTTAGAACCAGGTAGTTGAATGTCTTTAAGGGAATTAATGCAAAAGTCTATGGGAAAACAGTAGCCTGAGAGAGAGTGTGTGTGCACGCCAGTGAGTGTACTCGGTGTGACTCAGGGCCAACCATCTCTGGGTGCTGGTGAATGTCACCACCTTAATATGTCTTTAATATGTAACATTAAAATGTCTGGACATTCACCCACATACATGGGAAAACCTGCATCCTCCCTGTTCCTGGCATTTCTGGATTCTTGGAGGAGTACATTTCCCTAGTTTCATCTTATTCCAATATCCTATTTGTGCTGAGTTTTGATCTTCTGTCCTTGTATAATTGTCTCTTCTTGTAACCTTGCCTTGAACGCAGTTGTCATCATTTTAGCCTCGGTTCCCCGCAGAACACAAGACTGTTACATACGGCAAGCTGGTGCTGAAGGTGGAGGCCCAGTCACGTTGACTCAAGGCAACGTGAGATGTCTTTGTTCTTAAACAGTCCCCATGTGGGCCACTTTTGCGACCTTCTCATGGGCCATCTCTACTCTCCAACCCCTCATCTCTCCGATGTTTCCATGTACCACCCCCTCTTCTCCATAGACTGCCCAGAAGATCTCAAAATCTTGCTTCTTTATTATTAAAATCAAGTCAGCTCCCTGTCTCATCCCCTCTGCTACCCAAGAGTCACAAAGCCCATTGCAATGCCTTAGGAAACAACAAACTCGACCATGATGGCCAACGCGCATTCATTACATCCAGATACATGCAAATCTATTAAAGTTAAAAGCTTATTTGTTTTTGTTTTGTTTAGAGATAGTCTCACTTTGTCGCCCTCGCTAGAGTGCCTTGGTGTCACAGTTCACAATTCTCTTGCCTCAGCCTCCCAAGTAGCTGAGACCACAGGTGTCCACCACAGTGCCTGGCTAATTTTTTTTACAGTTTGGCCGGAGCTGGGTTTGAACCCGCCACCCTCAGTATATGGGGCTGGCACCTTACTCACTGAGCCACAGGGGCTGCCCACTTATTTGCTTTTGAATCATGTTAAATTATTGGGGAAAGCACCCTTATCCTGATATGAAATATACTGCTCAGTCTTTAAAAACAGGAACTGATATAGTCAGGTTTTCTAAAGGTACGTTTCTAGTGGTGGTTTTTTTTTTTTTTTTTTTTTTTGCTTTTTGTTATTACAGATATTTAATAAATGTTCTTAATTCTGAAACTTATTTTTAAAATATGTGGCATTTAGAGTTTGTACAAACCAAGAATGCTGAAAGAATTTTCTGAGCAAGGAAGCTATGTGCTCAGGCTCCCAGGACTCCTCCTCACAGCATTTGTTATTGTTGTTGACGGTGTTTACTGGCCAGCCCAGCACAGTACACCTCTAGTATGAAGTTACATGTAAATCACAGGGGTAACTTCATCATGCTTAAAGAAAAATCCCTTAAACCAATAGCTTTGCCTGAGTTTACAAGTCTTTTAGCTAAATTAGTTGGAGGTACACTTGCCTGGCCTGATTCTTTCCAGGCAAAAAATGAGAGCCACCAGACAGAACAACATGCTCTAGTGCACACACTTCCACACCCGAGCGAGTGCCAGCGTAGACGGCCCGGCTTCTCTGCATCTGTTCTGGAATCGTCCTGAGTAGATGGTTTAGAGGAAGGATTAGAAAAATCCAGTAAAGTTTATTCTCTATTGAATTACGGTGGTCCATCAGGAAAGAAGCTAACAGGTGATAGAGATTTTTTTCACCAGACTGTGGTTATGTTAGTACAACATGGCATTAACAGTCCCTAGAGGCAATACTTCCAGGTTCCATATTGGGAATCTTATTCCTAAAAAATAATTGTTCTCAAAGTCCGTGCTCTGAATCTTAGGTGCTATAAAACTCTTTTTCATTAGGAGTTTTCAAAACTTCACTCCTTCCTATGTTTCAGGTGTCATTAGCTTGATGTCCAGGCAAGGTCTTATCTCTTTTCAATATTCCAGTAATCTATTGCTGTCCCATTTGTCCTTGTTACTGGAATATCCAATTTCGCGTTCTCTACTTCTACCTCTTTGCCACCCCCAATTAAATGGTTCGGGAGCCTCAAACTTACAGAATCCAAAGGAGCCAGTCTTTCCTCCTTCCTTACCCAGGGCTGCTCCACGCTGGGGCTTGTTGGCGTGTACGGCATTTGTATTCCTGCTCACATGTTGCTCCCAATGCTGCCCCATCTAACAGGACGTCAGGGTCGAGAGGGACAGTCCAGACTCAAATACACACCACATCAGAATAAACTTGACCTCTTGCTTTCCTTCATGTGAGTTCCCCTGAAGGGCCTCTAGGGACCATTTGGCCAGTGAACTTTAGCTGAGACCACCTCAGCCCATCCGAAAAGCTCTAACTGGAAAGGAAGTGGGTGAGTCTTAATGTCCTTGCCTCCGAGGGAACTCCCTTACTCCTCAGCGTATTTCTTCTCTTCCTTCCAAACTGCCTGATCTGCTTATTCAGGAGGATGGGAAACAGCACAAGGACTGCAGCTTTATTTTTCACACACACCCCTTTTTTTTTTTAGTCAAAGTCTCCCTCTGTGACCCTGGGGATAGTGCTGTGGCATCATCACAGCTCACAGCAACCTCACACTCTTAGACTTGAGCAACCCTCTTTCCTCAGTCTCACAGGCCTGTGCCACTCACTACACATGGCTGGGGCTCTTACTCAGGCTGGTCCTGAACTCCTGAGCTCAAGCAATTCACCCACCTCGGCCTCCCAGAGTACTAGGATTACAGGCATGAGTCACCACGACCAGCCAGTGTCTACCCTTTAAAGAAAACAAGAAAAACAAGCAAACCTGAGACCAGTGAGTGTCTATTTGCATTTACCTATCTGAGAAATGCTTCCCGAGGACTCTGCCCTGACAAAGAAGACATGCTCCTCAGAGGTGGCTCTTAGGAAGCACCATGCCAGTTCTCTCTCTCTCTGAACAAAACATACTCATAGAATTTAAAAATTAATTTTTCTTTTATCATACTGCATTTTAAACTAAACACATATTTATAAATGGATTTTCCCCTTAAAGTCTTTATTACTGCTCTCTTTCTTCCCGTAGGACCAACTATAGCCCACATCAGAGCTTTGGGTGAGAAATTCTTAGTAAAGCAAATTTTAGATTCAAATACAAATGTTAATGTGTGCGAGACATAACGTATGTGTCTGGCACTTCTAAAACTTTTTAAATTTTGTCAATTTCCTCCTGTTCCTCCAGGTGTAGTCATCTGTTATTCTGTTGACCCAATGCCCTTTACTCCTTCTTCTTGTTACAAGACCTTGAACCACAGCCACAGGAAAGGACCCAGGACCAGGCTGGGCGGGTCCTCCTACTCTACCTGCCCTCCCACCTCTGTGATTGGGCTATGGTTGGAGAAAGACAGGTGATAAGCCAATCAGAATCCCTTACCAAGATTTTTCTAAATGGAATTGGAGGAGATGACCCATTTCTCTGACAAGATTGTCAGCAGAGAGCTGCCATAAGCCGTGGCTGCAGGTTCTCCGAAAAAGCTGGTGCCCCGTAGGAGAGAGTGGAGCCCACTTCTCAGAAAGGTTAATGTGAGAGGACAGCCTTGGTGGCATGGAGTCCCTAGTTTTATTCATCTGAGATTCACCCCTGCCCTCTTTGGCCTAAATCAGTTTTTACTTGCATTTCTATCACCCACAACTAAAAGAGTCTTGACTAATACAGAAGCTGCTTCCAGTCTCTGACATCCCCAGATCTACTCCCAAAGCTGGGATGGTCAGATGTTTTTTCCATCCTGTCAGTCACACCAAATGTCCCAATTTCTGTGCCAATACATCCCAGTTTCTGTTTAGGCTTGTTCAACCTGGGTTTCTGGAACTTGCTCTTTGACATTTCTGGATTCATTTCCTCTTTCTTCCATTTCTCCATGGATCAGTGGCCCTTAGGAAGAAAATCCATTTCTGCTCTCCTCCTTTAGAGACATGTGACCTATTTGGGTCCATGAATATAGTCAGAAGAGAACAAGAAACTCCTCTCTTTCAGATCAGCAGGAAAGAGGGGAATGTCGGCAGCACATGGGTAGGAAGGGGCATCTGTCCTGTGCACTGCTGAGCTCAGAGCCTCACAGTGCACTTTACTCAGATACTGAGAACTAAGTGCTTATTGAAGGAGGGATTAGGTGCAGAATTACTAAAGGAGAAGGGCACGTTTAACCCTTCAGACTGACTTGGCTCTCTTTTATGTTCATTCTAGTCCTTACCCTATGGTACGGCAGTTCCCCTTCTCGTATATTAATCTCTCACAAGGCCACGAGCAGCCCCAGGACAAAGGACCACTTCCACCTCCTCCCCCAAAGGGGCACATACAGGACATAGTGGCAAATAGCCAGTGTTAGATATGTAATTGAATGTCAGAAGAATGAACACAGTCTGAATTGCAGATTGTTTAAAAGGCATTTTTATTATTTTCAAAACCATAATTTTCTAAGTGAACACACTGCAGCCCTGTACGAGTCATTTATGGTAAACTTTATTTACATACAACAAAAAAAGCCAAATATTTAGCTCCCCCCCCCCCATTATCTTATTTGTGGTTTTCATTTGTTTAAAAAGTAGTGTCTCCATAGCCTGCTCTGGCTCTAGTCAGATTTTAAAAAATGACACATTCCCAAAGGACCCCAGTGACTCATGTTGGTCCCACCGGTGGGTCACTTGCCCTTGGAAGCTCAATGCAGGGAAGGGATGGCCTGATGGCTGCCGTGCTTAGAGAATGAGCCTCCACCACTTTCTTCTCAGATGATTAGAGTGGCAGAGCCTGGAAACACTTCTCATTGAAATTATTTATAACTTCCTTGTCCTTCATAGAAGGATCATTATTATTTACTGAGAATCACTATTATTTACTCTTATGTGTGAAATGATCAGAGTCTTGGAAGCCATTTAAATCAGCCTCTCAGTTACTTATCATCTTGAACTGGGCAGAAAGTAATCAAGGAGGTTATTCTCTATTTTACTGTTAGTGACTGCAATTCACAACAAAGAACCAAGTACGTTCTGAATCTTGAAGACTGGGTTTTAGTTTGCCCTGTCACACCTGCTGGGTTTTGTACTGATGAAGCCCCGCAGCACAGAGTCCACACACCAGGCTAATGGCGCCCTCTGGTGTTCAGATAGCGACGGGAGCCGTTCTAATCCGTTTACGAAGGTATCTGAAATAATTTCCCTTTCAAGCTCAGAATGGCTGAGCTTGCAATCAGCACACCACAGAGGCTGGCCTAGAGGGTGGAGGGTGTGGGTGTCATCGGGGAAATTGCCCATCTCAGAATGGGCCCAGGTATCGGAACAATAGGCACATCAATGACAAACCCAGTGGAGTGCTTACTGGAGAATAGAACCTCTCTCCTTCATTTTAAAATAAAAATTGTGACTCCTGAGCTCTAATAGTGCAAAGAATGAAGAGGGACCCACAACAAGTAACTCACAGTGAATTTCTCACCAATGTCAGAAAAGGGGACCCAGATCGGGTTTTCATTTAGAAAAGTAATCCAAGGCTTTTTTCACCTGTGATGTGGAGCAATTCATATCTGTTAGATGTGCTTAATGATTTTCTCTATTCCATTCCATTTCACAAAGGCTTTGAAGTGTATAAGAAAATCCATACAATGCAAATAAGCAGCTATATTTGGGGGGCTGTCTAATATCTGAACACTTTTCCCATGTTAGGGGACTTCTCTGCTGTTTGAGTGGATGGAAGGAAGGGCTGTCTGTCCTGCAGACGCCCTGAAGGGCACCTACTCACTTTGCCTGTGGCTGGTCTTAGCCAACTGGACATTCCCACTGGGGACTCTGCATTTGTAGTGGCAGAGACCCATGTCCAAAGGCTGTGGTAGCAGCGACCTCCCCAAGTAGTTCCTGTGATTTAACTAGGTTGTAGTTCTGAATGTTTAGCCTCCCTTGGTATCTGCCCATTTCCTGAGCCAAGATCTTTATTTTCCCGGAGATTAATTATGGTGAAGATAAATATAGATCATGAAACACAGGCAAAGAAAGAGAAAAAATGCAGGACATTTAAGCCAACAACAATACTTTTTTTTTTTTTTTTGTAGAGTCAGTCTTATTTTATTGCCCTCAGTAGAGTGCTGTGGCATCACACAGCTCACAGCAAACTCCAGCTCCTGGGCTCAGGTGATTCACTTGCCTCAGCCTCCCGAATAGCTGGGACTACAGATGCCCACCACAGCACCCAGCTATTTTTTGTTGTTGTTGCAGTTTGGCCGGGGCCGGGTTTGAACCTGCCACCCTTGGTACATGGGGCTGGCGCCCTACCCACTGAGTCACAGGCGCTGCCCCAACATTACAATATATGAGTTAAATATTTGACTCTGGGCTTCCTGGAAGGCAAAGGGAAAAGGAAAACATGGCCTGTCACCCAATTCTTGAAGACAAAAATACACACCAGTTTTCCAAATAAAATGAATTTTGCTAAGGGCTAAACTTCCAAAGGAATTTCTCACACTTGAGTTTCTCATAATGGCCTCTAAGTCTGTAATATACTTTCTCCCTAATGATTCTTAAGATGGTTTCTTATACTATCTTAGGACAAAAAAAAAGCTAAGGACAGAACAAAAACTTATGTCAGTTTAAGCTTCTCTTTGAAAGGAACACATTTTTGTAGTTTTCCTGATGGTGTAGCATTGGGATATTTAGAAAAATGAGGGAATATGCTTTGTAAATATATTCCATCAAGGATGAGTTTTTATAAGAGTCGAATAGTACATAGCTTGCAGTAATTGTTTATTATGGGAAGCCTACAGAACTCTGAATTATTAGAAATAAGAGAAGAAAATGGGCAAAACTAACACCCTTTCCTGGTAAAATAATAATAATGGCAACTACATTAAGTTTTAGGTGCTGAATATACAGGTGCTTTGAAATACATTTTCCATTTATCGAATGTGCCAATCATGGAGCGTATGTTGATGAATATGTTCTTGAGGCACTTACACTCCAAGGAGAGCCGTGGTCCAGCTGTCATTACTAACATCAGCATCAGTGTCTCCGCCCTCATTTATCTAATGTCTTGACCCATACTTTCCCCTAACTACATATTTTGGCATAGTAGAAAAGTCATTTGGCTGGGGATTGGGCAGTAAGGGTTTTTTGTATTTTAGATTCCATCACTAACTAGCTATGTGATCTTAACTAACATAACAATTATTAATATTACTGATGATGATAACAGCTACACTTATTACACCCTTGCCATGTACCAGAATTGTGCTAAGAGCTTTGCATACATTAGTTCACTTGATCCTCACCCAATTAAGTAAACATTCATTTACAGAAGAAACCGAGGTGTTTAGAGAGGTAAAGTCAATTGTCCAACATCACAGAGTAAGAAACAGAACCAAGATCCCATCTCAAGATGTCAGACCTAGAAGCCCAGGTTCTTAACTATACTTTAATAATACCTCCCTTGGTAAGTTTCCCCAATTACAGAACTGATAGAGAATACAAAATACCTGTCCAAGTCTGCCCTGAACAAAGCTCACCCTTCAACCAGGATGCTATACTGTCATGCCATACACACAAAGGTTGACATCTCTCCTTGTCCTTGACAAGAGGCTGACCTATTTTCTTATCCAAAAGAAATACATATGACAAGGAAAAAAATTGCATGGCTAGAGGAATTTAACCAATCTGCTCCAGTGAAAAGGGTATCTGCATTGAACTACCATTCAAGGGTCAAGCAAGTAAGTTCTCCATTTAAATGTTCAAGAGATTTCCATGTGTAAGAAGAAAAACACAATTCATAGGTAAGATTTAAGACCAGAAACTGCAGCTTTGCAGGCTGGTAAATTTTTCTCGCACTATATTCCATATGGCAATAGCAAATGGAGTTTCTGATTTCTTTCATTTCTGTAGAGCCCATAAAAAGTATGTACTTTCAAAAATCAATATGTTTCCTTTTCTGCCATTTCACATGATAGATAAACACAACTCCCAGTTTTACAATGGAAATTACATTGTACTTTTAGATCGCCCTAGAAATATGTACCTGGCAACGTCTAAATTCAACAGGCACTTACACTCCAAGGAGAGCAGTTTAATTTCAAAGTGTTCTGGTATCCCAGGCCAGAATCTCATGGGAGTGCACATTCAGATGGTTCCTGGGAAGATTCAAGGACATCCAAAGTAAGGTCTGAAATTGATTAGAGCAATATATTCCATAAGAAATGTTTTGCATGGTCTTCCTGGAGGAGACTGTCATCACTCTAGGATGAGACCTGCAAGCCCACAGTAACTCACACCTGACAACAGGACCTGGTACAGGCTGGCTGAGAGGCCTGCAGTCATCCCAGTGGAATGTGGCCAAGCCATCCATATCTCTTTTTTGCAACTAGCTGAAGAAAGCACCTTCAAAGACTCTCTGCCCATGGAAATTTCACAATAGACTTGTTCTGAGCAGGTCAGAGAGAGAAGAGACCTCTTAGGAGGGGGTACCTCGGAGCTTTATACCCTCAGGGCCATTTTTATTGTGAAAAATGTGAGAGGTGGGGCAAGCAAGGAAGAGGAAACAAGGGAAAGAAGGGAAAAAATAGAGGAGGGGAATGTACAACACAGAAAGCTGGAGAGAAAAATGTTTATTTTCTTGAGGTGCTTCATTTCATCATCAGATAGAAAAGCTGCCTAAAGCACAGAAAGAGAAATGTTCAAGTTGCATTTCATTAAGGGCAAGAATTGAACTTGGGCTCCATTATTTCTTCATATATTCATTATTCATTCAACTCACATTGAGTTCTTAGTTTGGAGATACTGGTGATATAGTAGTAAACAAAAGTCCCCATCTTATGAAGTTTATAGTCTAATGAAAGAGACAGAAAAATCAACAAAATAACCCAAAAGACATAGCACAATATCAAGTGGTGGTAGATATCATAAGGTAAAACAAAAATAGAGTAAGGGGTTGAGAATGCCAGGGGCTAGCAGGGCGTGTATTCTGAGGACGTGAATTATGAGAGAACCCTCAATCAAATGACCGAGTAAGCCATGCTCTGGCAGAAAGCCATGCTCTGGCTGCTTAGGGAGAGGGCACCATGAGCCCCGCCACACACATTGAGATGGAAATGTGCTTGGCTTGTTGAGGAAAAGGAAGAAATATAAAAGTAAATCACTCCAATCCGGAACTGATAGAACCAGCTCATCAAAGCCATGATGCCTGGATCTAACATAAGACCCCACTTACAACTTCTTATTGTATACCATCAGTCCTATATCACTACATTGTCCACAAATTATATAAGGATGATTCAATGTCACAGAAATATGATTGACTTTTAACCAGGTGGTTTCTATGGTTTGAATGTCTCTCTCAAAAATTCATGAGCTGGAAACTTATTTCCCATTGTAACGGTATCAAGAGGTGGAGCCTTTAAGAAGTGATTAGGCCATGAGACTGGGCCCTCAGAAAAGGATTAGTACCAGGCCAGGCATGGTGGATCACACCTGTAATCCTAGCACTCTGGGAGGCTGGGACGGGTGGATCTCTTGAGCTCAGGAGTTCAAGACCAGCCTGAGCAAGAGTGAGACCTCATCTCTCCTAAAAATGAAAAACTGAGGCAAGAAGATCACTTGAGCCCAAGACTTTGAGGTTGCTGTGAGCTAGGATGCTGTACCAAGGTAAAAAGTGAGACTCAGTCTCAAAAAAAAAATAAAATAAAAAATTAGTGCCATTCTCTCAGGAGTGAGTTTCTGAAAGTTCAACTTGATTCCTTCTCTCTCTCTTGCTTACTCACTTGCTTTTCTGCTTTGCATCATAGGAAGGCCCGTCCAGATGGCCAGATGTCAGTCCTATGCCCTTGGACTTCCCAAACTCCAGCATCATGAGTCAAATAAGCTTTCATTGTACAAACTTCCCAATCTGTTATAGCAAAAGAAAAAGATCTAAGGCAGTAGTAATTTTCAACCTATAGGTGTGTACAATCAGAACGTGGCATTGTAATACTACAGATACACCATTTATATCTATTTGTGATATGTGCATAAACACATGTTGTATATAGGGTTCAACTGTGTCATGAAATTAAAAAAAGAAAAGGTTGAACACTACTGTTTTAAACCGTATTACTGAGACTGCTTAAGGACTTATGGGTAAAAAGGGAAAAAGACATGAGGCTAGGGGTGATTCCACTCTTAGAGGTTAGGAAGAGAGAAGAAAATGAAAAGATGGTCATGGGAGCCAAATCAATCAAGTGGTTTTATTTGTTTGTTTTGTTTTGTTTTTCTTTTGAGACAGAGTCTCACTCTGTTGCTCCTGGCTAGAGTACTGTAGCATCACAGATCACACCAACCTCAAACTCCTGGGCTCAAGCAATCCTCTTGCCTCAGCCTCCTGAGTAGCTGGGACTATAGGCACCCACCACAACACCCAGTTGGACTTTTTATTTTTGATAGAGACAGGGTCTTGCTCTTACTAAGACTGGTCTTGAACTCCTGAGCTCAGGTGATCCACCGGCCTCAGCCTCCCAGAGTGCTAGGATTACAGTTGCCAGGCCTTGAATCAAGTGTTCTGAGAAGGGGAGGTACCACCAGGACAATGCTGTTGAGAGAGAGTGAAGATAAGGAGTCAACCTCTGTGGCAGCATAGAGGTGACAGATAACCAAGCAAAGAGGGATTTCACAGCAGTGACAGTGACAGACTCGAATCAGGGAGGACTAAGAAAGAATGGGAGATGAACACATAGAAGTGAGAATAAAGTTCCTTGGAAAAGTAGCTATGGAGGAGATAAAGAGATATCTGGCTGTATTTGGAGGGGAGGTTAAGTCAAGGGAGAAGTTTTTTAAAAGATGGAATATTTTACAGAATGTTGGTGTGTGGAAGGAAATGATGAAGAAGAGAAGGAGAAAACAGCAGCAGCAAAGTTACTGAGTTGGCAAACAGTGGTAAGAGCTGGTGTGCCAGAGAAGGGGTTCACTTTAGATCAGAGACCAAAATGAAAAACTCGTTTACCTGTCATAACACCAGGAAAGGCTGTTGTTCTAGGGAAGCGTTTTGAACTTTTTTAATCTCATGGCACACCTGAACCTATAGTTAAACTTCTGTGGCACACTTAAGTTATGTTGATTTTTAAAAAGCCCTTACTATGCTTTGAATGTCTTTTGAAAATAATTTAATTAATGACCTTTAAAATTTTTCACAGCACACCGGCTGAAAATCACTGTTCTAGCTCAGAAAGAGAACTAGTTCTCTTATGACAGCTTATACTTTCCCAGTGATATGAGAATAGAGGTCCTCAGAGGGCATGGGGAAGGGGCAGGGTGAATTGCTATTTCTGACCTCCCCTCCATGCCTTTTTTCTCACATGTTCTATTTTCCCCACCTAAACAGATTTACGAAAACCCCTTCAGTGGAATGTGACTTTAAGGAGGGAAGAGAAAGTGTGACACAGCTGTCTTAGGGAAAGGATAAGTAAATTCAGGAGAGAAAAGAGGTAAGGTAACCAGGTGGTGCAGGGGGCCCACTTGAGATTCATGATCATAAATTTGAATGAAGAATAATTACCATGGTACGTGTTTTCCCCCTGCCGAGTTAGCTGCTTTAGGTCAGGACAGAGTAGGCAGAGAGTTGGGTTTATATTAGAATGGGGGTTTCCAGGGCGGCGCCTATGGCTCAGTGAGTAGGGCTCCGGCCCCATATACCGAGGGGGGTGGGTTCAAACCCTGCCCTGGCGAAACTGCAACAAAAAATAGCCGGGCATTTTGCGGGAGCCTATAGTCCCAGCTACTCTGGAGGCTGAGGCAAGAGAATCACCTAAGCCCAAGAGCTAGAGATTGCTGTGAGCTGTGCTGCCACAGCACTCTACTGAGGGTGATAAAATGAGACTCTGTCTCTAAAAAAAAAAAAGGGAGGGGATTTCTAGGTGAGTAGAATTAAGGACAAGCAGGGCTAGGGAATTGAGGGTATAAGTAAGAAAGATACCACCACCATGGACCACAGAGTCCATGCTGGAGATTGGGCCAAAGAGGCGCAGGTGAAGGACAGTGGGTACATGTTGACAGGTGTAAAGAATGTTTGGAGGCTAGGCGCCTGTGGCTCAACAGGCTAAGGCGCCAGCCACGTACACCTGAGCTGGTGGGTTCGAATCCAGCCCAGGCCTGCCAAACAACAATGACGGCTGCAACCAAAAAAATGGCCGGGCATTGTGGCGGGCCCCTGTAGTCCCAGCTACTTGGGAGGCAGAGGCAAGAGACTCGCTTGAGCCCAGGAGTTGGAGGTTGCTGTGAGCTGTGATGCCACAGCACTCTATCCAGGGTGTCAGCTTGAGGCTCTGTCTCAAAAAAAAATAATAATAAAAATTAAAAAAAAAAAAAGAATGTTTGGAGTGGGAATACTGAACAAAGGAACGTGGGATACATAAGATTTGGGAGGTGGTGAAGGTATTAGTAATGGCAAGATTTAGGAAAGACTGTGGGAGTGGGATGCCAACAGGGACTCCAGGAACTGTCTGTGTGGATGCTGAAACCACCAAAGATGACGACAGGAGTGATGACTCAGAATCCCAGTTCCCGAGAGGATCTCAGCCATCTTTGGCTTCCGAGGCCTGTTCAAGCCACAGTGTTTTGTGATTCCTACACTGTTAAATCTTCTTTCCCATGTCTGGAGCTCCTCCGAGATGGTTTCTGTTTCTTGTAGCCAAAAGCCAGGACAGAGTTCAACAGGAGTTTCTCCTATTTTCTATTCAAAAATCAAATTTGTATCTTATTTCCCGTCAATTATGATAACAGAACCTGGGAGCTAGTTTGAGAGATGAGATTAGGTTGGGCCCTAGGGGTGGACAAAAAGAGGGGAGGAGACAGCAGATACTCGTCTTGGTTTATTTTTGACAGCAGACTGGCCAGGTAGCTCTAGAATTTCCCTGAACTCTGTTGTTACAAGAGACCTGAAATCTCTTTCATTGCACACTCTAGTCAGATGGTGCACACTATGGCCTACACATGCGGGTGGGACACATTGTGTTTTGCAAATTCTGCTTTTCACAATAGGTTATGTCCCTAGGTTCCTAAACTCTATCTTTCTGCAGAGGAACAGCAAAAGGTTCCAGGATACATTTAGCAGGACTCTCTTGATGAGGGGACATGATTTATGATGCGTTAAAACTCAATCGAATCACCTAAAAAGATTTATTTTCAAAAAAAGGAGAAGAAAGAAAGGAACAAATGAAAAAATATACACAATAACATCATTTGACTGATTCTGCTTCATAAAAACCCATTGACACATCATTGAAAGTGATCTGAAATTTTCAACAACTCCCAAGTTTGGGCTGCTTTTGCTAGAGCATAACGTATAAGGCAGTACAGCTGTAGCCGTCCTCCCAAAATGAAGTTATTTTCAGGAATAAGCCCCTGAAATGGCCATTTAATCTGTGGCAGATGTACCCCCAGGCTAGAATCTCATCAGAACACTGGTCTTTTCCCTGTTTCTCTACAGAGAAAACAATGTAACAGAAAGGGATTTATCAGGTGTGTAGTCACTTATGTTCTCTGGATGCTTAAGCTTCTCAGTGGATCAGCCCAGACTGCTTGAAAACAGCTGCTGGCTAACAATTAGGACATGAACAAGTGTAGCACATCACAGGAAAGAAACTAAACCATTAAAGGAAGGAGGCGTCCCTCCCCCCCGCCCCACCCACCTCGTCCTTATCATCCTAAGGCATTTGGCTTAGAATTCTTGCTTTCCTGCAGGTGATCGCACAGCGTTAAGGGGAAGTATTGGAACCCGAGTCTCTTATGACTCTGCCTGCCTTTCCCTCACCAAGGAGCTGTAAGTGGATTCTGAGCATGAGCCGGGAAACTTGTCCACAGCTTTTCCACGTCCTAGGAGGAGCCTGCTGTGCCTTATTGCTGTATAAGCCAAAGCAGCCCCAGCCCCAGCTCAGCACGGAAACTGGCATGGAGATACTATGTTTGGTTACGTATTTCCAGAATGCATATTTGACGCCACACTATCTGTCTATCTATATGAAGTTTTATATGTTAAGTTTTTCATTCTTCCAATGCTTGGCAAACATTTAAACTATTAGGTGAATGGGAGGAGGGAGGGTATTCAGGGGCACCTCACCTAATGTACATGATGCAATGGTACATTTCAAACTATTAAGAAATGAGTATAATTGTGAAAAATTAAATTAAATTAAAAAAAGTAGTTCTCATCAGTGGACACAAAATTAATTGATTTAAACACACAAATATGTAGACAACAAATAAATAAAAACAGAAAAGACCAAATTCTCTGTCCTTCATTGTATATTCATTAGAAATTTCCTTTCATCATTGTTGAT
>CAUYRH010146196.1:0-45308 GCA_963574655.1 Perodicticus potto | reverse complement strand
CTTTGCACCAAATGTATTTCAGTCTTGCTAGCATAGTCAAATCCTGTCCAATGGCAGTGAGGGTCTTCACAATGGCTCTACTGTCATTACATTTGACTGCATAAAAGAAAGTGACACTAAGAAGAGCTTTTAGCCATCTTCGGTGTTTCTTCAGAGCATCTCTGAGGTCTGCCACGTAGAACGCATCATTATCATCAGAAAAGGAAATATCATTGATTTTTTGGTCCAGAATGTCCTTGGCAGTAAAACCTTCATCAAGCAAGTGGCAGTCAAATTCTTCATTACTAATGTTGTTCATGTTTTCTTGATGTTTCTTTGAAAAACTAAGAGAAGGAATTTAAAGAATACTTACAGCTTCTCACAAAGGCAATTCTCCAGGAATTCTGAATCCCACTGTGTGTGTCCTCCAAGCAACAGTGGAAACATTCTTATAGCATCTGGGAGCTGCAGGCCAGCCTCATGGAGAAGCTGGAAAGCCACTGCCCATGCAGAGCAGAAGCCAGAGCCGCAGGAGCGCTCGGCCACCCCCACCGCACCCGTCAGTGCCTGGCTCCCACCTGCTGGAGACACCGGCCCAAGGTGGCACCAGGGCAGCTGGCAGAGGGGCGGCTGGGGCAGCGACTTCAGGGACTGACCTCCACATTTTCAACGTCAATAGAAAATGGGTTATGGAAAAGCTGTATGTCCTGTTCATGGAGATGAAGCACTTTAAATCTAAATTGGAACTCCTTTTGCAACTTTTCCAGTGAATCCACACGTTTTGTTTGGGAATGCAACCAATGGTTTTTCCGCTAACAGATTTTGCAGGCCCGGTATGAGTCCGCTGCTAAACAAGACAGGCAGGGGAGGCAAAACTACCCGCAGGCTGGATAAATGTCAAATGTCCTTGGGGGGCCGCGTGTGGCCCACGGGCCGTAGTTTGAGGACCCCTGGTATAGATTGTAGTAGCATTATCTGAACATGAAAATAATATAGAAGATTATTTATTTCATTCGGAAAGATTTATATTTATGCTATGTTTTTAATGTCAAAAGCAGATTATGAAATTTTATTTAATAAATTTTAAATTATGAATTAGAAAAACTAGCTGGGCATGGTGGTACATGCCTGTAGTCCCTGTTACTCAGGGGGCTGAGGCAAGATGATTGCTTGAGGCCAAGAATTTGAGATTGCTGTGAGCTGGGATGATGCCGTGGCACTCAACCCAGAGTGACAGAGTGAAACTCTTTCTCAAGTAAATAAATAAATACATAAATAAAGGATTTGTTTGGTGGGATTATGTACTTCTTAGCTAGGGATCATTTAGTTGCATGGAATAGAATCCCTCTTTTTAAAATTAAGTAAAGGTATTTTTCTTTTAATGCCAAATTAGAGTATTCCCACAAAAATTAACAGGCAGTGTCAGAGAAAAGAGTAAATTTCACAGGCAAATTCTTGTTGGTTCCCTTTTAGATTATTGCATCTGACATTTGGTTCTCTTGGCATGGAGGTGCCCCCCTCATCTACAACAATTTTCTGAGTGTTTCTTTCTCTATTTAATGATTGGTCTGGGCAGTCTGCATATGATATTAAAACCAATAGAACTGACAGACATCCATTTGTGTGTTCTTCACATATTTGGGGGCTAGGACCAAAAGATATACACATAGGTTATATATGAATACATTCCTCATTGAGTTAATAAAAAGGAGAGGGATATCAGTGAACAAATGTAATTATGGTATAACATGATTATATACTAGAAGTTTTGAAGAAGTTACAGTCAAAATAATTTACTTTTCTTGAGATGTTGTGCTTTCTAAGAGCTCAGAAAAAACATTTGTGCAAATAAGAGCCATAATCAAGGCCTAATATCTACTTGTAAATATTTCTGATGCTTTTCATTTGAGGTTAACTTTATTGAGTCCATTACCCACTTCAATTACTCATTCAATTACTCTCCATCGAAAGAGAGAGATTTAAAGAGAGAAAAAAAGGACAGAAAAAGATCTGCTTTGGATTGAGTTATAAATTCTTCATTAATTCACTTAACAAATGATCATTTAATTTCTACTTTGTGTAAGCATGTGATTTCAGGTATTGAGAAGTCAACAGTGAAAAAAAGAAACCTTTTCTTCCCTCTCACCCCCTTTCATAGAGCTTTATTCTAGCAGGAGAAAGATCATACCTCATAAATATATATATACAATGTGATAAAGTATAATGATTTATGTGAAGAAAGGTATAACGAAATAGAGCATGGCAAGTGCAGAGAAGTATTTGGGAAATGATGTATTTTACATAATATCAGTTAATATTATGTGACATTGCAACAAAGACCTGAGGAGATGGAGGACTAAGTATGAGGACTTTTAGGGGAAGGACATCTGAGAGAAACTTTTGAATGGGAAAGCTTTTCCTTTGTCCCAAGAGCAGGGGGTGATGAGTGTGACTGGGACAGGAGTGAAGTCGGGGGAAAGGGCATTGTGGAGACTTTGGCTTTTTCTATGAGTAAAGTGTGAACATCATAAGGCTTTACTGATCACAGCTGTAAACTACCCAGACCAGCAACTCAAACTTTGTAATCATCTCCATGGAAAGCTTTTCTTTTAGATAGGTGGTTTTCAACCTTCCTAAGGCCACGACCCTTTAATACAGTCCCTGTGGGTCACGGCCCAAGGTTGAGAACCACTCTTTTAGATTGAATGGTTCCGAATCCTCCAACAAGAAGCAATCTCCAGAGTAAGGCATTCTTGTTGAAATCAGCAAGAAATATTTTAATTTTACTACCTGGAGCTATTATACTAAATATCTAAAAGACAGATAAAACTCAAGGAATCAGCAATCAGTAATTAATTGGGTTATGGAAACATCAACACCAAGGTCATCAGTTCAAATCAAACTTGTGGAGACGTAATTGTTAACATCTGAAAGCACTTCAGTGGAAATTATGAAATGGAGTTCTGTCTCAGTCTTTTCTACTTGTCAAGAAGCATTCATATGCACAAGACAAGAATCCTCCTGCTTTTGATATTCAGTGGCATGCCTGCAGGAAGCCTTTTTGTGGATGCTAATGTGAAATGAATCTGGAAACTGGCCTATTGGGCTAGGGTAAAATACTTTAGCACAACACATAATCAAACATTTTCTAAAATGGCATTAGAGTGTATGCTCCCTGGTTGATTTTCACCCTCATTATGCAAAATGCGCTGAAAAATGTAATGCAGAACATAATGATTTGATTATGTAACAAAACCAGTTAACTGTTTTCATTAGCTGCACACGATGCTTTTGCACAATAAAGATAATTGAGTGTTGAAAATGCACTAATTTATTTAATCTCATGAGGAAAAAATATTGAGGAAAAAAATCATGTTGTTCAGGACTTTATTTAGAACACAAAAAATATCAATAGTAAGTATACTGTAAATTTAAAGGACAATATGGAAAAAACTTCAGATTTTTTACTTGTTGAATTATTTAAAGTTAATAAAATGATAACACATTGCCTTCTTATAAAGTTCTGACAGCTTCACCAATTGGATGGGCAGCAGGATACTTTATTCTTTGACCACATGGAGAAGAACTACATAAGCTGTCCAGGTTTGTGTGTGTGATGTGTGTGTTTAAAGAAATTATGATGTTTTAGTCTGTTTGCACTGCTATAACAAAATAACATGGACAGATTATCAATAACAAAAATTTATATCTCACAAATCTGGAGACTGGAAATTCCTAGATCCAGGAACCACCCAGATGTATCTGGGGAAAGCTCACATCTTGGTCCATAGGTGGTTAAGTTTCTGCTATAATGTTACATGGTGGGAAGGGGCAGAGGAGATAACTTGGGTCTCGTTTATAAGGGGATTAAACCCAGTGTTGAGGCCTCTACCTTTATGACATAATCAACTCCCAAAGATCCTACCTTAAACACAGTAGTGATATTGGAGATTAATTATCCTTCAACAAGTGAATTTTAGAAGAGCACAATCCACAGCATATAACATTTCCACATATTGAATCATTGTCTAAACAAAAAAATGAGAAAAATGACATCAGAGATTATTGGCATATAAAATTTTTTTTTGAGACAGAGTCTCAAGTTGTTGCCCTGGGTAGAGTTCTGTGGCATCACAGCTCACAGCAACCTCCAAATTTTAGGTTCAAGCATCCTCTAGCCTCAGTTTTTCTATTTTTACTAGAGACAGGGTCTTGCTTTTGCTCAGGCCAGTCTTGAACTTGAGAGCTCAAGCAATCCACCCACCTTGGCTTCTCAGAGTGCTAGGATTATAGGCATGGGCCACTATGCCCAGCCTCCATACAAAAATTTTGTATCGCTTTTTCTAAGGACAAACGCAGATTATGAAATTTTAGTTAATATATTTTTTAATTATGGTTATCTCTGGTGGTACTGTTGACGTCTTACTATTCATGTACTCACATGAAATAGAATCACTTTTTCTAGCCTAATTAAAGATATTTCTCTATTAATATCAATTAGAGTTTTCTCACAGAAACAATAGCCAATGGCAGGGCCTACAGCATGTTTCACAGACAAATGTACTTTGTATCCCTCTTAGATTAAATAGCTCTCATATTTGTTTCTCTCTGCACAAAGATGCCCTATTGTAACCATAATTCTCAGAGTCTCGTTTACAAATATATAGAAGGGAGAATACAGCAGGTTCAATTTCAGGTACAACTAGATTTGGCCTTAGGTCGGTCATCAATGTGCATGTGCTAACATGCAGGTTGGAAACCTTTATTTTGTGTGTTGTTGTTTTTGTTGTTATTTTAAACTTGTTTATGATCTTCCTCCCCTATTAGCCTGCAATTCTCTTTAGATCAAAATCCTAACTGGCATGTGTTGTTATTTTCTCAGTATTGAAAGAACTTCCCAACTCATAGTGTATATTTTATGAAAGTTTTAGGATAATAATCTCAAGCCATTTTTCACCACATAGATGTTATTTTCTGTACACTTTCTTCCTGTTGTTCATGAAATAAAGATGCTACTGAGTGGAATGGTAATTATGAATTTTAACTAAAATGATGTATATGAAAATTACATTTTAAAGTGCCATACAAATACTATACTCCTACCTAGACAATTATATAAAATATACATAGGAGTTAGACCTGTTGAATTGCAACAATTAAAAGTAAAATCAGGATTTATTCGTAAAATGTGACTGTGCAATATGAGAACAGATTTAACATAACAGGTTATCAATTTACTGATCACATTAAATAATCAGTACAATACAGAGGAAAAGAGCATCAGTTTATGAAATTACTGAGGATGTAGATATCTTTTGAAGGAGTCTTTATTGCTGAATGTTCCTTATCAGGTAAATATAGTAGAAAGATGAGAGAATGACTGAAATTTTATTATGGAGTGTGTGGTGGTTAATTTCATCTGTCCACCTGTCTGAGCCGAGGGATGCTTAGCTGCTGATCATTATTTCCAGGTGTATCTGTAAGATAGTTTTCAGAAGAGATTAACTGAGTAAAGCAGATGACCTTTGCCAATGTGAGTGGGCATCATTTAACCAGTTAAGGGCTTGAATAGAATAGAAATGCCGAAGAAGGAAGACATCTCTCGCTTTCCCCTGAGCTGCATCATCCATCAGTCTTCTGCTGTCTTCAGAAAGATTAAAACTCATATCATCAATTCTCCAGTTTTCTGGACTTTGAAATTAGACTGGAATTTACCTCTTTGCTTCTCTTGGCCATCAGGCTCTGGAAGCAGATTGAAAGGATGCCACTGGTATCCGGGTCTCCAGCTTTCAGACAGTACATCATGGCATTTCTCGGTTTCCACAATTGCATGAGCCAATTTCTCATAATAAATCTCTTTATACAGAGAGTATATATTCACATTTTATGGCTCATAATTAAGATACATTATCCTATAGGTTCTGTTTCTCTAGAGAGCTCTATAGACAAGTTCTTTCTTCTCTTATCCCTTCCTTTTTTTTTTTTTGTTTTTGTTTTTGTTTTCTTTCACTCTTCCTCCCTTTGTTCTTTCTCTTCACAAAATTTTATTGGGTGACAGTGCTAAGAATGAATAGCAAAAGTTTCTTTCCCTCATACAGCTGGGATTTTAAGGGGAAGATAAGCAGTGAACAAATACACACACTATACAGGTGTGTGTGTGTGTGTGTGTGTGTGTGTGTGTGTGTGCGTGCGCGCACATGGATAAGTAGATCACTGCAGTGAAGCATTAGTGGTAGAAGGTAAGAGCACCCACTTATAGATACATGGTCCTCTGGTAAAAGGCTACCTCATTGTACTTAAATGAAGAGTGAGAAAGAGCTGCACAGATATAGAAAAAGTGGATCAGGCACAATATGCATCAGGCACTAACAGTTAGAGACGAGAGCCTACTTGTTACATTCACCCAAGTTCAAGGACACCAGAAATGCTGAAGAGGGATGAAGAAGGGAATCAGTGGTGGAAGATAAATTTGGAGTGGCATCTGAGAGTCAGCTGATGTCATGAAAAGGACTTTGGATTTTATTCTAATAAGGAAAGTGATTGGAGGGTTTAGAGCAGACAAAAAAAAAGATGTTATTACTTAACAGAGTTACTCTGGTTGTTATGTGAACAACCTATGGAGGAACAAAGGGTCTGTTATTCAGAGGATTGTTCAGGTTAAGAACAATTTTTAAAATTATTTTTAGAGGGAGTATTGGGGTAATATGAATATTTTCTGCTGTAGCTTCATATGTGATTACAAATTATACATCAGATATGATTTTAAGACTGTGACTGTCAATCAGCAAAAATGTATGGTTTTTACTCGTAAGTATTTTACTCATAACACAAAGATATTCAGATTAAAGGAAAAGGAAATAGCATGGTCTTTTAATCCCGTAAGTAGTTGAATGCATTATTAAGCTAAGTATATCTTTTTCAGTCTTCTAAAAGCACAAAGCACTCATAATAAATAATTAAATGTCAAATTATAATTTTAAAGCACAATTCAAAATATCAAAAATATAAAATCATTGATATATTCAAATGAATGTGAATTGTGAATGTACATGAAAATATTGGTTTCCCATCCTGGATTTTTTAAATAACTAATTTGTCAGAAACTGTTAACAAAAGAGAAGCTTTACAAAGATATGTGTGCAATATATGTTTTAAAAGCATCATTAATGATAATACAAAATTAAGAGAATTCCAAAAGGGCTAGATTGGAACATATGGGGATTTATTCAGAACTGTTGATATGCCTAACAGGAGAGAGGTTTTTCATTTCAGATCAAATGTAATATGGTGATTACCATTTCTGAATTGCCTACTTTCTGCCAGCTACTGAGCTAAGTACATTGTATGCATAAATTATTTCAATGGTTTGCCAAATCATTGCTAAGACGAATAAATTATAGGCATCCTCCACTGACACATAAGACCATGTGAGGCATGTATGTTTTAGGTAAGTAGCCAACTCGACGGGGAGAGTAAAATTATGATTTCATCAGCTTAGTTTTGAAATCATTGAGGAAATAATGTCTTCCTGTCTTCCTATCATCCTCAAGAAGAAGAGCTGAAAACATTTAGCCGCAGTGGTACAGAAGAAACTAATACACTCCGGCTTTATTTTTCATGTGTTTATTTCCTGCAGCTGCCTTGCAGGAGATATGTGTATCATCTAATTGGGAAGGTGTCCACCAGCAATTACATCAGATGGAATCCGTGGGATCCAGCAATTACAGCAGATTGGATTACGATCAAATGGATGCTTAATAAGTACTTCTTAATGATGATGAAGACGATGACCACAGTAAGAGTACTGGTGTGACATGAACAGTGAATAAAAGGCTATTTTCACTTTTTTAAAAAAAAAACAACATTTGTAATATACCCACTTGAATTCCAATTTCGCAGTTAGAGTATCTTTTCCATGGTCTCTTGTAAGCCAATATGCCAGGTATTGATAAATAAACTGAACAATTTACAGTAGGATCTTTGAGCTAGATGTCATACAAAAGGTCTTTAATAGTACTCAAAACTTTTCTATATAATACATTCCTAGAACAACCTAAAATTAAATTACAAACATTAAATGATGTTGCCTCTGTCTCAAACCATTTTGTGCTTTTGTAACAGAGTACCACAGACTGGGTAATTCAGAAACAATAGGTGCTTTATTTGGCTCATAGTTCTGGAGGCTAGAAAGTGCAAGATGGAGAAGCCACATCTGAACGGTAAGAGCTTTTTGTTGTGGCATCCCATCGTGGAAGGGCAGATCGAAGGCAAGAGAGTGCAAGAGGTCAAACTCACAGCCTCAAGCCTTTTATAGCCAAGGCTAATCCATCCAGGAGGGTGGAGCTCATATGGGCTAAGCACCTGCCATTAGACCCACCTCCCCATGCTGTTCCGTGGTGAATTACATGTGCTCTCAGGGGGGCACATTCAAACCACGCAGCCTTCTAGAGTTCAGGCAAAGGTCATCATCTCCAGAATTAAATTTCAATTTTACCTCCAATGGGCATCCACCTATACAGCTTCAACTTAATGTGTAATGGGAAAAGAGTAATTAGTTTAGAATGCAAAAAATCAAAAATTCATTTAAATAGGATTTTAAATATTTCTTTTAAAAATCAAAATATAACTTAGCACTTTAAAATTAAAAATGACCTATTTAATCACAAATTCAATAATACCTAATTTTGAAACTATAATAAGTGTCATTCTTTTTGTACTATAATTCTTGATGATGTTGATGATTAAGGTAATAAAATAATGATAAATCATCAAATAATATAATCTTATTTTACATTTCTGGTACACAAGGGTAATATAGATAATCTCTTCTGAAACCTAATCTAGTACTAAGTGCTGCAGAGAAAAAAGGAACTGATACTGCAAGAATAGATACTGCAAACAAAATATTACATTTTATAAGAAATTCTAATTAGCTTGAAAAAGGATAAGGTTAAAATAATTATCTAGCAGGGTTTAAGATATTTTCATTTTTAATAAGAAAAGTATGGGAAAATATTGGATTTCAGAGTTAATATCTGGGTAAAATTAACTTCATACTTTTTCAGTAGGAATGTTAAGATTTTAGAGAGTATGAAGAATTTATGGAAATGGATATTTACAGTGCTTGTGTGTGTAAATTCGGGGTTTGTGTGTATTTTTGGTTGAAATTTTGTTTCATGCCCTAGTTGCCTACTTTAATTTTGGGCTACACTTTTGCAAAATACTGCCCCCTACTCCAGTTTAATATTTAAATATAACTACACTAGAAAATGGGGCCCAAGAGACTCTAAATTTTGAAAGAATGATGACATTGTGTTCACTTATCCAAGTATTTTACTTTTTATGGACTCATGAAAGAACATAATACGGGCACTGCCTTTGGCTTTCTGAGCTGCTATAACAAAATATAACACAGACTAGGTGGCTTCTAAGTAGAAGTGCGTTTCTCACAGCTCTGGAATCTGGGGAGTTCCAGATCAAGGCACACACCAGTCCCGTGTCTGTGAGGACTGGCTTCCTCAGGGGCACCATCTGCAAGGTTCTCTCTTGGGCCTTTTTCATAAAGGGCACAGATCCCATTCACAGGGGCTCTACCTTCACTTCCTAATCACATGAGAGAAGCCCCACCTCCTGATACCATCATCTTGAGGGCAAGGATTTCAGCAATTAATGTGAGAGGATGTAAACAGTTAAGCCACAGCAGATACTTTCTGTGAAATGTCTTTTTGTGCAATTAATAACAATTTATTTCTTTCCTCCTTCTACTTTCAAAATTATTATTGTGATATGAGGTAACTTTATAATTAGAATCTTGTGGAGATCAGGGTTCTAGCACGACGGGCATTTTTTTTTAGTTCTTTTCTGTAACCTCTCACAGGAGTTGCTGGCCCTGCATATGTATGCAGGCTTTGCTAGCATTCCTACCGTAATGTAATCATGATGGCTTATAACATCTACTTTGCTTTAATAACTAAAGTAAATCCCAGGGACAGATGTCTCTTACATTATCACTTGGATGCAATCTCAGCTCTGGATCCATGATTCCTGCATTTACTGCAGGCCGGGTTATGGCCTCTGTATACAATTCCTTCCTTTTGTGTTATCAGGACACCCAGTTAGCCTCGCCGTCACCTAGGAGAGAGAAAGAGTTCAACAAGAAATACCAACTCTGACGGAATGAATCTTCTACTGGTCTTGTATATGGGGGGGCGGGTAGTAGTACATTTTCTCTAACTAACTCGTTAGTCTGCTGGAAAGGGGGAAGCGGTGAAACAGGACAGAGGAAGGACTTGCACTCTGACAAGGCGCATCCCAGATGTAATATTTCTGTGCATGTAACATGTTAACATGGGAAATCCATTGTTTCATAAGACAACCTGCAGAAAGTAATGCGCCACTGAATTAGGCGTAGTGGGGATGAAAGAGAAGAAAAATTCAACATTGCATGATTGGTATTTCTTAGAGGGGAAGACTATATTAGCATTTGACCCTAGGCCTAAGTCTTTGCTATTTTGGGCAGAAGCATGGGACTTAAAAGATTGCAGATTACCAGTGTAACTTCCAGCAGGCCACAGAGAGAACATTGACTAATGCCTTTATATTTGACTATTTAAAAAAGGCACTGCATTTATTTATGCCTTGAATTCACAGATCACAGATGTACACTTAGACGAACCTCAGATAAAAGTCTCTCTCTTCCCTGAGTCACCCTCTTTCCAACTGCCGGAAAGCATCTTGTTTTGGGAAATACCCAGGCTGCCCGTTCCATGCTTGAAACCACTCCAGTGGTTCACTCTGTAGAGTTGAATTTGCTTCCCTACAACTTCCTCCCACTAGTTCCAGGTGTGTCCTCTGTATCCATACAAAATTACCTAATTCTTCTCTATGACAATCCTTGACATAGCTGAAAACAGCTATCACGTCCCCCTATTATTTTATTTTCCAGCCTATTTACCCATCACAAAAATAAGATTAACTGTCCCTGACCTGCCTCATCTCAGGATGGTGATGAGAATAAGGTGAGATAATAGATGTGAAAGTATGTCAAGAATATAAATAAAAAATGCATGATATTTATCTTTGTTATATTTTAAAAGTAATAGGTATGAAATTCTGATCTTTAAGCTAAGACATCTCTCATAAGCTATTTAAAAAATTCAATTGTTTACATTTCTTTATTTTTAAGATGGACATACATTAATGCCTGGGTAAAAGAGTCAAAAGACTTTCTCAGAAATATGTAATAATTAGGAAAATTGAGGCAAATCAGTGCAATGTCCAGGAAGGACAGAATATATGCTGAGGAAACTCTTTCAAATTCACAAACTTAAAGATCTCAAGGAATGAAGCTGAGGGACCTCTTTAAGACAATGTCCCTCCCAATATAAAAACTCCTACCATAGCCCCAGTCACCCTGATAGAGATCTTTCATGTCCATCAATTCTGAGTTAAATCTACCTCTGGCGTCCGCACAGTGATTCATACATTGCAGCATCAGGGTTTATAAGAACTGTGTGAATTAAAACATACAAAGTGGATAGAACAATGCCTGTCTCGAAGCTCTGTCAATTCCAGCTGCGATGGCAGGATGATGAGGATGATGACTTCCACAGCACGCAGGTTAGAAAGGGCATCTTCAACTAGATGCTTTCCTGAATTCGTGTTCAAGGTTAGAAGTTTTGGCTACACAGTTAAGCCAATGGGCATCAATTCATCTTTCCCTTTCCTCCATCCTTCCCCACATTCTGGAGAGAGATCTGAAGTGTCAGGCGTGGTAATTGACTGGGTCATTGGAAGGGCATGTTCAATGATTAACGTGAAGGCCTCTGTCGTAGATAACGTGGGCTGCATGCTACTCTCCTCTGCCCAGGCTAAGCAGGCCCATTCTTTCTATACCTGCCTAGGTAGTAGAGAACTCACTGTTCAGAATGCTCCAGTGCCAAGCCAAATGGTAACGGTCAGTAATGCCGCAGTCGAAGGAACACCCTGGTCAGTGTTGTCACTGCATTGAACAGAAGAGAAAAATACGGAGATGCAGCTACCAGATTATTGTCTGCCCTGATCTTACCCAAAGTTGGAGAGAAAGACAAGATGAATGAGTCCTGTGCATAAATTGGCTTAAGTCCACAGACTCAAGGTAGCGATTTCATTAACAATTCATTTTGTTTCCTCCCAACCTCACCTTTTGTTATTTAAATCCCTTCCAAACTTCCATCCAAAGGAGAAGAAACAGACTGGCTGACCAGAAGCTCCCTCTCTAGTTATTCCTGTTTGCTATGGATTTCTCATTCCAGTGCAATCAGAAGGAGGAAGGGATCCTCTTCGCAGCCCACACCCCACTGGTTGTTGTTCACTGTGGCCCTTTCTGAAAATATGCCAACCACTCTCCTTAGCTGCCCGTGAGGCTGGCTTTTCCTTAGTCACACAAATGACAACACACACTTGCAGTTCCTCCATTTTCATTTTGTCTGTTTTTCATAGGATTTTGGTAAACAATACAATTTCTTCTGAATTTTCAACTTAAATCACTCTATTTTACATATTTTTTCAGTCCCTTTTTGACTTCTTCTCTGATCTTTTTTCCTAATCAGTACTGCCATTCAAAATATAATAGAACTTGGGAAGTACATTCTTGAATTTTCATGGCTTGATTTTATTTTCTCTTTTTCTAATATGAAACATCTCCTCTTTTTCTCATAATTTTAAATTTCTGGCTTCCATATGATGCTGAGTTCACCATGCTGTTACTTTCTTATAAGATCCAGGATCCATCTGCATTCTATAATTAGACTCACTGAGTTTGTTAGCTCAGAAACTCCAGTGGCTGGAAGCCCCCCTAAGGGGCTTGGTGAAAACAGAACCTTTTACCCCTTTCTCCTGGAGGTTAGACCGACCACGAAGTCTCCTTGAGCCCACACAGGTTGCTGGCATGTTTTGCTCTGAAAATTATTCTTCTATGTTTTTCCATGGTAGAGGTTGTAATATTGGGCAGGGAACCGCCCCTTATTTCCAATTTATTTTTGTTTCTTAATATTCCTTTCATATACAAAGCATACAATCTGTATTTGGTGGATTTCTCTGTTCTTTGATGGTCTAGGTAGGTAAGAAATATCATCAGCAGATAAAATGCCCATAAATGGTAAATAGCTGGAACGTCTATCAATCAAAAAAGCATAAATTTAATAGGTCACATTTCAAGGAAACTAAAATTACTTTTTCATATCTATAAAATTCTATGCCTCTCTGTAAGATCTATTAACTTAAATCAGATATAGATTTAATTTAACATACCACTATGAGGCATTGAAAGATTATGTGCACACAAATGAATAAGGATATATAAATTCTGAGCAATATACTTAATGAAACTCATTCATTCCAAAGTCAAAAGTGATAAGAAAATTTGAAACAAACACCAAAACAATTCTAGGGTCAAAGACAGATCAAAATTTCATTTACAAACTATTTAAAACATGATGAAAACTAAAACATAATATATCAAAACCTATGGAGTACTCTAAGGCTATATTCAGAAAAATATTCTGAACACGAGGCACTGATTTATGAGCCCTAAGTCACCTGAAAAGCTTGAAAACAAAAGCAAACATAAGGTAATTATTATTGAAGACAGACATAAAAAATGAATAATTGAAATAGAAAAATGGTAAAATAAATTAACAAATCCCAAAATGGGTTGTTTGAAAACACAATAAAATAAATACATAGAAAATCTAATCCACAAAATAAGGAAAAATTGAAGTAAATAAATTTGCCAATTATTGAGCAGGTATAAGTTCATGTAGGGAGAAATTATTTTGACTTTGCTTTATGGGTTTTGTTTTAAACCTCTGTACAAATAATACATTATATGGACATCAGATTGATTTGCACAACGGGAATATTATATAATGCTTGAAAAGGCGGCAAAGACTTTTAATCTGTGTCCATCACTTGCTAGTTGTGTGAATTTGAGAAATGTATTTTTATACACTTCAGTTACATTATCTGTAAAATAACATTGTTCTGAGGATTGAATTAAATATGTACAGAAGAACTATATAAATCCCTACCACCAGGCTTGTAATGAATAAAAGCTAGGCAATAGTAATTAGTCATAGTGGTAATAATTGAGTTTTACTGGTTTAACTATTTACTAGCTACTGATTGGATGCAACATATAACTTTATTTTTTAGGATTCCTTTAATTTTAACTCTTAGTACTGGAAAATGGCAGGCAGATTATCACAGACATTTTCAAGTCAATAAACCCAAATCTGTTATCAATCACTGAAATTCAAAGTACACAACTCAGCCACATTTCAAAGCCCGGTTTCCAAGCTTTACCTTGTTTTCTCGCTTGGTTGGTTATCATATCATGGGGAATTTGTATAAACACAGCTGGGCTGTGTCGGAAAGAGACCTTGTCCGCCCTCTTAAGCTTGTCCGTGTGGAGGCCACTGTTATCAGTTGCCAATGGACTTGTCATCTATTTTCTTGGCACAGAAAAAATCATTTGTAGCTCTGGAAGGTTCATTTTTTCTTTTAGTTTGTTGGTATGAAAGACCCCCTGAGATGGTTTTGTGGTCACCCTGCTCCCCTGTGAATTTAGAGGTGCCATGCTACATTTTAACCTGGCTACCTCCTGTTGACGATCTGGACTACAGCTGTGAAGTAGACTTTCATTCCCTCATTCATAGAGGTCAGGGTTAAGTAGAACACAGGTTAGTCCCTGCCTGCTCCCTCCCGTGAAACCCTCCTAATGGAACCACAATTTCTCTTCCTGCCTCTTCCTTCCCATATTTGGTTTCTTTTTCATTCAGGCCCCAGGAATTCTTCTAGTGTGGTGTGGGTGAGGTGGTGGCATTGATTATGCAGTTTGAGTCTTATTTCTAATCTGTGAGCGGTCGAGTCAAATTGATCCTCAAATTTTACTATTTTTTAATTGACACATTAAGTATACATACTGGGGTGTACACAGAGCTGTCTCCCTACGTATGCAATGTATAATGATCAAGTCATTTAGCATACATAGTATCCATCACCTCAATTTTTTACCATTTCTTTTTGTAGGGAACCTTCAAAGCCTTCTAAATCTGAAAATAATGATAGATTATTGTGAACAATACTTGATACAGTACAGTGCTATAGAACAATAAAACATATTCTTCCTCTCTACCTAAAATTTTGTATCCATTAACCAACCTCTCCCTTTTCCCCTCCCACCCATCAGCCACTAGTAATCTCTTTTCTACTCTCTATGTCTTTTTTTTTTTTTTTTTTTTGAGATGGAGTCTCACTGTGTTACCCTGGGTAGAGTACTGTAGAGTCACAGCTCACAGCAACCTCCAACTCTTGGGCTCAAGTGATAATCTTGCCTCAGCCTCCCAAATAGCTGTGACCTCAGGCGCCCACCACAATGCACAGCTATTTTTTGTTGCAGCTGTCATTGTTGGTTATCTGGCCCAGGCCAGGTTCGAGCCCACCAACTTTGCTACATGTGGCTGGCACCATAACCACTGTGCTATGAGCACCGAGTCTCTACTCTCTACTTCTATGAAGCCCATTTCTTTTAGGTTCCGTACATGAGTGAGACTATATAATAATTATCTTTGTGTTCTTGCCTCCTTTCATTCACATATTGTCATCTGGGTTCATCCATGTTGCTATTCAAAGAGTGGTGTTTCTTTAGAGGAAAAAGAAGTTGTCCTAAAGAGACACAAATGTCATGTGAGGGAACAGCAGTACAAGGGCCAGAGAGGGAAAAGGATTTAAATCAAAACAGTGAGCAAGAGACAGCATATGTGTGGTTTCAGAAACCATAACAAAGAATTCAGATTTTATTCTGATTGCAATAGTAAACAGTAAAAAGAGCCTTAAGCTGGAGAGGGCCACGATCTCATTTTGTGCTACTGACTAATGTGAACTGTAGAGGCAAGAGAAGAGAAAGAGACCTCTTAGTATATTGAACAAATCGAGGTGAGAAATAAGGCCAGGGTGAGGTCTAATGCTATGGTGGAAGTGGTGGTGAACTTGATGTGAAATGGGGAGAAAAAGCGAAGTGAGCTTTAAGTCCTTTGTCCCAGATGTAGATGCTAAGCAGTTTATCCAAGGGAGGTGTTTACTCTGCTCCAGGCTTTGAGATATATGAAGTAAGGAAGGAAACACTGTTTCCATTTAGGAATGATATTTTCAGGGAGGTAAAAGTAAGAAGAATGAAGGCTAGGCGAGTTGCTAATCACAGAACATTGGTTGCTCCTGGTGGGGGTAGAATTTGAGGAGCAAGGGCAGAGGGGACTTTCTGTGGTAATGGAAACATTCAGTAACTTGGTGCCTACAGCTGTGTGTGTTTGTCAAAACTTAAGGAACTATAAACGTAAGATCTGTGCATTTCACTGTATGTAAATCATACCTTAAAAATAACTATATGTCAGAAAAACAAAAGTAGTTTTCATTTGTGGATAGTGAATGATGGTGACGAAAGAAAGCAATTCAACTAAGGCAGCTGTCCTCTGAGATAACAGTGCAAAGCAGCTTTAATTCTTGGAGTAAACTGCTTCTATTTAGTTTATTGTAGACAGAAATTTGACAACCTTGGCTTTAAAGAATTCATTACAATTACTTGAAAAGGTAAATTATTACATAAAGAACTCCCTCTGTGAAAATGATAACTATCAGTTAACTTTCCCAGTGTGTTCAAATACATGAAGGCTCTGTCCCCACCCAAACCCAAATTTACACAGGACAGCGCTGGGAAACAATCAACCATGGGGTTCCTGTGTCCCTTTTTGTTGAGACTTTCTGAGCGATGAACATGTTTGAATAGCAGATATAATTTGTGCAACTATGGACAATGCCTACCTGAAAATGGAGACATTCCGGGATAGTGAAGGACAGTGAAGTGTGATGGTTAAGTTCCTATGTCAACTGCTGTCTCCTTCCCTCACTGGAAACATTTTCTTACTTTCCAGCTTAATGACTGATTACTGTCTGGTTAGAGAGGAGGATAAGCAGATCACTAAAAGCCGTAAAAGCTGAGAGGTTCGGCTTCAGAGGTTTCTCTCCTGTGATGCAGACCTCCTGCGCGCCGAGGTAAACATCTTGCCCTCATGGTGCGGCCCTGTGGGGACCGGGGTGTGGAAACCCTGCTCTGACTACTGCTTTTGCTGTAAGACTCCGTCTGTTCCTCTGGCCTAGAGTTCTGTGTTCTTTTAACAATACATCCATATATGAAAAGAGCAAGCTAACTTGTTCTCTTACAGATGGAGTTGTGTTAGATGCTCTACATTTTCAGAAGGATCATCAGATTCTTCAGAAAACATGCTACAGTTTCCCGTGTGTTTATCAGATCCCTAGATCAAAGCTACAGTTCTAAAGCCAGAGAGCCTGGAGAGTCCAGCCACATTTGTGGGGTATTTCTAATCCACATACATTACACCTGTTAAAATTTAGAGCTACTTGTGGAGGAGAAACACACAAATCTGAAAAAGTTTTACCATACCTCTAAACTCCAAATAACACCTATTAGTGACCCGTGTCTCTGTCTAAGCCTCGCTATTTACCCGATCTCAAAGATCAGGATACAGTTAGTAAATAATATCTGATTTTTCCCCATAGGAAAAATACTTTGCACTTACCTGTGCATGTAAACTGAGAAAGCTGATGTTTTACTCTAGTGTCTTAAAACCTTTCCTTGATTTGAAACATGCACATTCTGAACCTTGGCTGTAACATTTTGCTCAGTTCTCGCTTTTTCTGAAAGTACAGTATACAGACAATTTAACAACGGGCTACTACTATGCACCACCAATATCTTCCTTGAAGTAGAGCAGAAGAAAAGAGTGTTTTTACCGTTGGTTGTAGGAGGATCAGAAGGTCCACTTGGTCTCCTGTTGATACCATGTCTTCCAGAGATAGTGAGGGTTTTTCCTGGCTCCTTTCTCTTGTCTGGAACTCTAACTTCAAGGCTCAGCTTTTTTCTGAGCGGAACTCCTTTGCTGCAGTATACCACTCCTCCTATTCTGCACAGAGGCATTAAGTTAGTCCACCAGTCTAATTCTTAGCCAGAAAAACGTATAATTCTAGGACTGTGGACAAAAGCATCTTGTCAACCTCTAATTCAACTCCTCTATGCTAGGGCTCTGTGGGCTAAATAAGACAGTTTCATGACTCTACCTGCGGCAAGAACTTCTCTGTAAATTAGGAGGAATAGCTAGATCGTGAAAGGACACTTAAGCAGATTCTATGAATGTGAGAATATCCTGAAATTTAGATAAAATTAACTTTAGTTGGAAATAATGTGATAACATGCATGTTGATATTTATTAAGAGCAGCGATGGAGAAATTTTAAATGCATTATTTAAGCTGTCGCTTTGTATGATAGACAACTCTAACAAGTAATTGCTTTATTGCTAACGAGAGAGAGAGAGAGAGAGAGAGAAAAAGAGAGAGAGAGAATTATGCAGATAGGTGTCTCTGCTACAAACTCTTGGATTATTATTATTATTATTATTTTAGATATTAAACACATGCTAAGCAATATGTAGGACTTGGAGTTAGACTTGATCAGTGACCTCCATGCTAATTTCCATTCTGCTTGTTTTGCTAGTTTGTAAACTAATAAGTGAAATTTCTGGTCTGTTATGCATTTTTGAGGATATTTAAAAAATGAAAAGATATCTTTTGCAGAAAGAATTGCTCCATCTCTATTCTTAATGTCAGTTCTCTACACATCTAGGATATCATACATCTCCTAGAAAACTCTGATCTTTTGTGAAAGACTTAAATGTGAGTGCAGTTTATTTCTAAGAATAAAACCACCAAATATCTTTCTTTTCAGAAAAGCAAAATAACTTAAATCACCTTAAATTCTAGTGATATTATCTGGGCTAAAATACAAAAGTAGAGAATGCCATATTGTGTCCTTTATATCATTCACCAACCCACACTCTGGGATTAATTAGATAAAAGATTTATAATAAGTAATGAGATAGTGAAATAAAAATATCTTTTCTATTTGTCTTAATTCTTATTTCTATATATGCACCTCAAATGTCTAGAAATAGTCAACCTATCTTCAGTAATAAATGTCAGTGAGATATTCAATTACTTTTAAGCCACCAAGATTACCTAATGAAATACAGTGGTTATTTGGCTCTTTTTTACTTTTTGTTTTTCGTTATAACCCACTAGAGTGTCTGCAACTGGGTAAATTGTTCCAACTTTACCAAAGTCAAATGTTTTATCAGTGCTGGAGAGAACCTAATTACCATGTTTATTAATATGCCTGGAAAAAAATTAATTCAGAGCCTTTCAATCCCCTGAGGAGCCAGAGCATAACTCTCTGTCTTTGGGACTGTGGATTCCTTTCTAGCAGAAGAAGGAAGGTCCCCACCCGCTTCCAGTAACTGCTTTCTGTATGACAGTGCCCTGTGTAGATGGGACACCAGAGACACACAGAAAAAAGTTGAGTGGGCTGAAGATACGAACTTGACAGCTCTTAAAAGCTGCTTCTCTGTCTGGATGAATAGGTGGCATCTTTTTGAAGTGTCCTTATTAGAACTCTAGGAACCGACTTTCATGCTGCAGTTTCCTCCTGACCCATCACATCTGACGATTGCCACAATTCATGGCAGACTAGAACATTCTCGGTATTTTTTCCCTATACTCTTCATTTTTCATGAATCATGTAATAGTTGCAGGTGTTTTCTGTACTCACACATGTTTTGTCCAGATACACGGGCGGCACCTTGGAAGATGCACGTGGTAAAGGAGTCCCTTCTGAAATTCTCCTCCCTTTGAAACCCTGCCTGGTGCCTGCGGTAGGTGCGGTCTGCAACCTGCGCTTGCAGAGGTGAGGCTGTGGACTAAATGCCCGGCGCTGGCTGTCAGGAAGGGCGCAGACTCAGGATGAGAAGAGGCTGTTTGCTTTTGAGTTGTATTAAAAGTTAATTTTATTACTATAAAGCCTTTCTATTAGTTTCTCAACCAAAATCAAACTAAATCAAGCATCTGGTTGCCAAATATGATCCACAGAGCTGTCAGCTGTGGTCTTTCCTAAAGGAAGGGCGAGGCGGACAGTCGGTGCCTCCGCCCGTAGCGTGACTGAATCAAGATGCATCTGTTTTGGAAAGCACGTACCCTGGGAGTCAAATTAAAGGGCTCACATGTTGGGGGCTGTAATGAGAATCATATTCCTGTCCCTCTCTAAATGCAATTTCACCGTTTATTTCTCCATTAGTCCAAAGGCTCAGGAGCTCATCATTATGCATTCAGGACATTTTTTTTCCCCTCTCCTTCAAATTGATCAAGAAATCACAAGATGAAGGCATTTTTGTTTGGTTTTTACCAAAAGTCTACCTGATAGACATGCTCAAGTAGGAGATTTTCCATCTGCAATTGCAGTCACGGCTGTTGATCCTCACTGTGGTGAGAAGCGGGATGGGAGTGACCCTGGGCGGGGAGTGACCCTGAGCTGGGACTGACCCCGGGCGGGGAGTGACCCCGGGATGGGAGTGACCCTGGGTGGGGAGTGACCCTGGGATGGGAGTGACCCTGGGATGGGAGTGACCCCGGGCAGGGAGTGACCCTGGGCGGGGAGTGACCCTGGGCAGGGAGTGACCCCGGGATGGGAGTGACCCTGGAATGGGAGTGACCCTGGGCGGGGAGTGACCCTAGGTGGGGAGTGACCTCGGGATGGGAGTGATCCTGGGTGGGGAGTGACCCTGGGCAGGGAGTGACCCTGGGCGGGGATTGACCCCGGGATGGGAGTGACCCCGGGATGGGAGTGACCCTAAGTGGGGAGTGACCTCAGGATGAGAGTGACCCCAGGATGGGAGTGACCCTGGGATGGGAGTGACCCCACCTCCTGGCAGGACGGATCTCCTCTGCCCAGGGCTCCAGAGTAAACTTAATGACCCTCATCATCCCAAATGTAATGGGGCACGCTGAGCCCAGGCCCCTGCCCTCTTTCTTCATTTTTCCACCCTCCTATTTACAAAGTGAGGTGTGTTGCTTAAGGAGATATTAAGCCAGAAAGGGAAATCTCAGTCTCCCATTTTATACGCCTTTATGTCTGTTGGAGAGATAATCCTGAAGGGCTTCAGTTGGCCGGAAGGAGGGAGAAAGCGCACCTTTCCTCTCTCCTTCAGAAAACCAGGCTTTCTCCAGAAGACTGGCAGTTTTAGATTCTGTGGACCCTTCCCCACTTCTGTTACAACAGTGTCCTTACATAGTCTGGCTTAGGAGTTAACAAATTGAAGGACGTTTGCAGGGGGCAAGTCCGTTTTTTCAATTTTTAATCAACCCTGAAAGGGGTCTTCTAGTTACCACTTGCTGTTGTTCTATACCTGACACCATATTTTTAAATGAATTAATAACCCAAACTTTAGACTCCAGTTCCATTTTCTGGAATACCAAGAAAAGCTCTTGTCAAATTTGGACATGAGAATTAAGTTGGAAAAATAGCAAAGGAAAAAGGCTATTGACACAGGAGGCTGGTGCCCCCGGGGACCTGCCTCGCCTTCTGTATTGCCCCGGGAATGTTGGTGCGTGGGGATGTGGTGAGCTGAGTGCGTGCGTGGAGAGGGGCGATCATGATGGCCTGTGGGCCCCTAGTTAGTTGAGGGGACCTGCACAGCCCGCGCTGCTCCCTGAGCCATCTCTACTTTCCCCTTGTTTGGGGGTGCAGCTGCACATGTGATGCTGCACTCTGGGGTGCGCACACAGCTTCTAGGGCGGGGAGTGGCCACTGCACAGGGTCCCACATTCAGGGCTGAACAGGGAATCTCCCATTTCCTAGGCAATTTCAGGAAGGGAACGTACTGACATTTTGCCTCCAAGAGAAGGGACTGTACCCATTCATTTGTTAGGAGATATATATGTGTGCATATACACACACCCCTAGACAAAGGACCCAGGAGGAGATTTTCAGACCTGGGTCTTTCCCTCTGCCAGGAGCTCTGGTGCTTTTTCTGTATTTCTCTTTGGCTAATAAATCCTGTCTTCCCATTGATCTTTGGTCTGTGAATTCATTCTTCAAATCCTCAAGACCAAGGACCTGCTGAAAAAGAAAGAAATTCCGGTAACACTGTGAGGTTGAGGGGAGATTTTGGAAATAATGTGAAGGCTAAAGGCTCATGAAACTCCCCTCATGCCAGCAAGACATTAAGAAATATGGGCAGCACACAGGCAGGAAGAGAGCAGGGCCCTGGACCCATAAACTGAAGGTGGCGGGTTCAACCCCGGCTTTGGAAAACTGCAGAACAGAGAAATAGCTGGGCTTTGTGGCAGGCACCTATAGTCCCAGCTACTCGGGAGGCTGAGGCCAGAGAATCACCTAAACCCAGGAGCTGGAGGTTGCTGTGAGCTGTGACACCACAGCACTCTACTGAGGGTGATGAAGTGAGACTCTGTCTCTACAAAAAAAAAAATACCACGTTCATCCTGTGTTCATAGTTCTTGACATAAAGAAGGACGAGCTTGGGAGAAGGAAGAGGAGGAAAATGTTCTGCTGACCTGCAAGACAAAACCCAGGAGTGCGCTCAGCATTTAGCAGCTGAGCAGGAGGCTAGGCCCCCACAGAAGGCAGGACCTTCGTCCTCTGCTGTGCTTCAGGCAGCCTGACTGCCCTGCTCCTTCCCATGGCCCAGGCCGGCCAATGGCTCCCTAGACCTCCCAGGTGTCAGAAATGTTGATGAGACATACGGAGGGGAGCTGGGCCTCGCTGGGTGCCCCCTTCCATGCTCTCTTCCCCTTTGCCATCATTCTTGGGGCACGGGTTCTACAGAGGGGACAGCAGTGATCAGCTTTTGGGAACTGAAGCAGCTGTTACAGCCTTCTCTATACCTCCTTCTGGGTCAGGGACAGCCCTGGGGAAGCAACCTGGAGGGCAGTGGAGCAGTGGCTGCAGCGGGGGCAGGGATGCTGAGGGGCCCCTGTGGGGAAGCTGAGAGGGGGATTTGAACTGCCTAGCGAGTGAGAGCCTGATGCCGACATTACCTGGATAATACCCTAGATGTAGAAGGACCATTTCCCTGTGACTGAGAGCAGAGCTAGAGCAGGGGAATGCTCAAATAGTCATGTTTATGCATCGACTTGGGCTTAGTTAGCTTAAACCCAACAGTCCAGTGGTACAAATACAGCGTCAATCTCACTGCTGTCCATGCCTGATGCAGAGAGAATCCGGAGAGAAAATCTGTCTCCTTCCATCTCTGGCATATTCACAGAGGGATTCCCTCCACCTTTGCCCCTGGCACAGCCTCCAGACGGGGGAATCCAGAGTTAATTAGGGGAGAGTTTGTATTCACTGCTAGATCCCAAGCAATAAGACAACAGGAAAACTTGCTTCCCTTCCCCCTCCTCCTTCTTCTTTTTTTTACATTCAGACTTGTTGTACATTTATCTTGGTTAAGTACTAAGATCCAGTTCAGTTTTCCAAGTTCTTGTTCTTCTCAATACAGTTGATCTCTCCCTTGAAGTGAAATTATAGAAATGGAGTAGTTCAATGCAGAGTGAGCTGCCAGCTGAAGGCCTTGTGTGCAGCAGGACGCGGCTGGGGAGGCAGGTCTGGTTTGGGGCAAAGAGGACTCAGAAGTTCTGCAGTGACCCTGTCTGACGAAAGGCCTCTGAGCCATACCTGCGCAGCCGAGCGGCTGGTGATCGGTGCGATTGCTCACAGCAAAGTGAGCAGACAGGCTCATTGCCAAAGGAAGTCAGCAATCTCTAGTACAGCAGCGGCAACCTGAGCAGAGCGGGAAACACAAGCATCTCTGGGGACTGCAGCAAGGGGAACAGGGACCTTAAAAGCTGTGCCCACGTCCTGATGGCTATGAACTTGCAGCTAAACGATCAGAAATGCAAAGACATGGGGAAAAGGGAATTTACCGGTTTCCTATAAGAACTTCTGAGTGAATGCGGCTGTAAATTAGATCATTATTTTATTTATCAAGTAAAATCTCCTTTCAGGGTAACCTGATGAAGAAAATCTCTACACCACTAACATGGCTGAAGGCTGAAAACCTGTGTAGGTCTTGGCTGTGCAAATCAGGGCCTTGGAGCTGAGTTTGGTAAGAGCAGTCAGAATGAGCTGAACACTCTTACTGGAGTGAGAGGAATTTGAGTTCCCGGAGGCAATACAGGGGTGGAGAGAGAGGAGGCTGGGCGAGACTAGCCTACAAGGTGAGTGTGCCTCGGCAGAAGAGATGCAAAATGCGGAGGCAGCAGGCACAGATGGGAAAATGCCCCATGCAGCTCAGCAAACTTAGAAGAAGCTGGAGCTGGAGCCAGCAGCAAAGAGCTGTGGACTGGCCACATGTTGTCAAATGATCTGGGAGTGGCCTGACCTTCTTCTAAAAAGTTTAACTTGCTGAAATAATTAGATGACAAGGATGTCTGTCCCAGATTTAAGATATTTTCAGGAGAGCTGATTGACAGACAGGAAATAGATGGTTGTCTCAAAATAAGGTAGGAAATAAATTATAGGAAAGCTTCGGTAAGAATGACGTGATAAATCTATTTACCAATATACTCCTTTAAACCCTGAATCCACTGAAGGCCTGCATTTCATTCAGTTTTATCGTTTCAGTGACTGGCACAACACAGATAATAGAGGTTCAGTAAATGTTTGGGAAATAAAGAAATGAATACAAGAAGAAAGAAAAGGGACCCAGGTAGTGACTGGCCGGGAGTAACCTAGTAAGACAGAAAATACGCTCAGTCAGCACGACTGCCCATGTGCTTCCCTCTGCCTTTTCTGTGGGCTCAGACACACACAGGCTCGTGGCCACAGCCTGGGCCCCTCACCTGCTACACGTTGTTCTTCAGTTGTCACTTTGTTCAAAAGTGCACCTCTCTCCTCAACCCAGTTGTCACAGGGCCTGCACTCCATCTGGTCCCTCGTATACCTTAGGGAGACTTACTTTCTATCTCCATGCTTGGGGTGTGCGAGCTGCAGGATGGTGGGACCTTTTGTCTGCTTTGCTCTCTGACACATCCCAGCAACTCAACAGTGAGACTGCCTGGTCCACAGTAGGTGCTTTTGTAGAAATGTGTATGAATGAATGACGGAGGTGTGAATGAATGATGAAGGTGTATTTAGGAGTCATGAGACTTGTCATTTGAAAAGTAGAAATAATTTTTTCCAGCTGGATTGAAAGAAGCACACTGAAAATGTTAAGGGTGGGGGGGAAGCAAAAGAAAAAAAAGAAAGAAAGAAAAACCCATTACCAGATATGAATTAAAGCCTGTCTGCTTTTATGTATTCAAAGCCCCAACCAACACAGAACAGTAGTCAGAAGCTGGCCCTAATTTCAAGGAAGGAAATGAGAAGCTTATTTTCTGTCTTTGCATTGCTTTGAGCCTGTGCTCTGATCCAAGCCAAATGCTGTCCGTCAGCCTGTTTCAGCATGTGCTCTCAAGAGCTGCCACACTTTCCACTGCCGTCCCCCTGAGTCAGACTGCGCTGTTCTGCTGCCCTGTGGTCTTGGGCTTGAGATGAAAACGCTCAGCTGCCGCCGCCGTGCTGCCTGGCTCCTGTGTTTAAATGTGTCCGGATCGCAGTGTTTGCATCTGACTACGTCTTGGCACCTTCCAAATAAGACTTAGGGAAACCAAGCTACCGCTGGGATGATGGCTCATTCTGCAGAACAATTGTGCATCAAACAAAGGGGTAGCTCTTACCGTTCTCGGTTTTCCTTCTGAGACGCACCACCACACCACAGAGAGAGGACGGATTGCATGAAAATACCATCACAGGCACAGCTGTGACTGGTCAACAGCGGCAGGCCTGTTTCTGTGTGCATTCCAGAAGCATATGGAATCGGATGAAGCTAAACTAAAAAATAAAGCAATTGAGCTCTTCTTCAAATGAGAGGTGCACAGAAGCCAGAGAGCCACCCTGCTCTTTGTTCTCTACCTTTCCAATGTGTAGCAGATGTTATGGATCCTACAAAATTAGAAAAAATGCAAATGTCCACTGAACCCTGAGTGGTCTTTAAAGCAAAACTGCAGGATTGTTGAAATTAAGATTTTCCAGCAAGTTATGTTTATTAATATTGTCTACATATGCTTCTTCTTCTTCTTTTTTTTTTTTCTTGGTCTTCAGGATGTTCTTTGATGTAACTCCAAGTGGTACTACAAAGGATGTGGGGAAATATGTGTGAGATTCTGATTCATTGAAAAGGAAAGGGCAGCAGAGGGGGGTGTTGGTCGCCCTGAGCTTATAAGCCTTGCTCCAGGAAATGTTTAGGGCACCATGAATTATCACAGAATGGGCTCCTTTTTGGATTATCAATATTTACCATCCATCTAAAATACCTTTCAACTGGTGTGGCTGTCTTCTAAATGTCTTTGTAATATTTCCAAATTCAGTTGCATTCAAAACAGTTTCTCAACATTTTTACCATGTTTTTCCCCATATGTCTACATAAAGTTTATAAAGTTAGAGGACAAAAATGAAAAGTGGTCATAGGAAACCACTTTTTAGTATTTTTTGTGAGTGGGTTTATTTATAATACAAAAACCATCTTATCTTGGAGTGTAAACATTTTGGGCATCTATCTTGACTGTGATGTTTGCATAATGTTCTAGACTTGACAATATTCAATAAATATTATCATTCTTAGAAAATAAAAGCAGTCAAAATTTGGATTTGCAGCATTAGTGTTTAAATTTAGAAGAGAAAGTTGAAGATCAGGAATCATTTAGTATCTGTTGCTCTATCTATGAGAACAAATGTTAACTCAATATTGCAATCCTGCTTCGGGAATTTGGTTCCTTTTACTCTTAAGGGAACACATTGTGACAAGTAACCTTAATCTTAAAAGTCAAAATTTGAGAACAGTGGTAGTGCCAATTTCACATTGCATTTGAAGCAGGCTAAATGTCAAACCTCATAAATGAATTTGTGCTTAGAAATAAGTATTTTTCTTTTCGTGTTTCTTTTTCTAGGTCTACCTTCATCATTTAAGGATAGGAGCCTGAGCTGGTATTGCAGTCCTGCCTTTCCAGCGCCCTCTGCTGGATGCTACAGATGATGAACATGTTAGCCTTTATTTTATTTCTAACTCAGCCAGCAAGGTTGAAAGGGATTTGAGAATTCCATCCCTTCTTTCTACTGAGGTCATAACTAAACCACCTGAGAGAGATGAAAATCTCTCCTGTTTTTCAAGACTGCTAGAAAAGCAAAGTGGTTCAAAACTATCTTGCCTGGTATTTTTACCCACCTGGCCTCAAACCTGAGCTGCCTGAGCGAGTGCTTAGGATGACTTAAATTACAGCACCTGCCACAAGAACCTTCTGGGTGCTGTAATCTATGACACTTCCTTTTATCCTTTAAACACAAAAGATGTGGCTTTCATTCCTGGCTGATGGAATTTATCAGTGCAACATAAAAATTACAACTGTGTTTATCTCCATTGGTTCTCTGCTAGAGTCGTGATGGGTGCGTATGCATGGTGGAGACGACACATTTCCATCTTGTTTTTAGTTTTTGTGTAGTAAATATCTAGAAAATAATACATTGGCAAGTAAATAGACCATGTGGCATTCTAGTAAAATTGACTTTGCTACATTTTAGTATAAAGGAGAAAATATCCTTTGTTATTAAACCAGAATGTTAGTATTACTTAGTATGGAATGATCATCAGTATTTAGAATCTATGCATAATTCATATTTTATTATCCTTTGATGTGTATAATTGATCTCTGAAATATTATTAGCAGTAATTAAAACAAAAAAAATCAAGCACTCTTGCTAAAGGGACTCAACTGGCTCTTCCCACTCTTCTTTCTCTCCTTTGGTTACTGGTGGAATCAATCGGAGCGTTGCGGGGATGACAGTCAGTACATTTAAGTACTGTGTTCAATTGAAATTGACTCCCTGCACACTCAGAGCATATGAGTGTTGACAGTGTATCAGAGGACAGCAAACTTATTCTGTCCCTTCTGTTTCTGAAATTTGCTCAGGCTGCTCAGTCATCTCACCTATGATAAAATAATGAAGTCATCATTACTCCCCAGAAACCTTCCAAGGAGTCGACAACTGCAGTACCCTAATAGCACAAACTTCCTAATGAGTAGAATATGTTTCCGTTCTCTAAAGTTCTTCTAATATTTCTTATAGTTGCAGCTAATCAACTACTGTATTAATGAATTAAAAGTACCTCAACAGTCATGATGAAAAATCAACATACAGTAGTTGTAAATAGTTTTAGAGACCCAGCAAAGATCACTCCATATTTCTGTACCCATGTGTGTATTACAAGTATGTAGATGCTTTATATGTGTATATTATAAGTAATATTGCTTTGCACCATTCTGTGTGGCCATTTTGACAAATATTCTATTGCAACATGGAAACAATCTAAAGGGGAAGTACAAGTACTTTTATTTTAACTTAAAAAATAAATCAAACCTTGTTCAAGGATAGCAAAAGACTGATACACTGACCCATCTTTCAGAACCTCTGGAAGTATAAATTTAGTCAGCATGCCAGACATGGAAAGCTGATCTCAATCAAATCTTCAAATGGATAAAACATTCCCCTGGACTCAATGGGGATTGAGCTGGGGCCAGGCGGTATCTGGGCAGACAGAAGTTGGGAGCCTGATCTGGGGATATTCAGTTTCTGGGCTTCATGGTAGTAAAGTCTCAACATCAGATTCTGTATTAGAGCCTCTGAAAATAGACTGGGGGGGGGAGACAGAACCTGTTCAATTTCCTGTTCATCAGCTTGCAATATTTTCAACAATCTAATCGTGCTTATGAATTTTGTGATAACATATAAGAGAACAAGGACAATAGAGTCTTTGTCACCCAACTACTGAGCCCAGCATTGTCATTTTTAAGGTTTTTTCTGTTAGATAAGGCTACTAATGCCCGTTTTCTCACTGCATGCAGAAGTAGGACATGCTGAGGGAAGTTTTGTAATATCATGGAACAAGTGTTGGACTGGAAATCTAAAGAGCTGAGTCTTCGTTTTTTGATTTGTTTTCCATTGCTGTCACCACAGTCTCAGTGGCCTTGGAGCAAGGCATCCTATTTCATTTTTAAAATAAACATTTTGAAAAATACTGACTTCCTCATCTGTAAAAAGTATTGGTTGAAAGAGAATGATTAGGTCTTTTGCAACTTTAAATTTTCACAAGCCAGATTTACATACAGTCAGTCTCTGAGAAACAGAACATCTGATTTACAGGCCATGCGCTAGCCCACACCTGTCACCCTAGCACTCTGGGGGGCTGAGGCAGGTGGATTGCTTAAGCTCAGGAGTTGGAGATCAGCCTGAGAAAAATTAGCCATGAGTTGTGGTGGGTGCCTGTAGTCTCAGCTACTGGGAGGCTGAAGCAAGAGGACTGCTCAATCCCAAGAGTTTGAGGTTGCTGTGAGCTGTGACACCACGGCATTCTACTCAGGGCCGCAGAATGAGACTCTTTCTCAAAAAAAAAAATCCAACTTACGTACAACTTGCACTCATGAATGGAGGCGATTACAGTAACCCCCCAAGTTACAAACATCCTACTGATGTGAGACTCATGCTTAAAAACAGAGGCTATTACAAGTGTATTCCAACTTACATACCAATTCAACTTAAAAGCAAACCTACAGACACTATCTTGTCCATAACCCCGGGGACTGCCTGTATCTAAATGCTTTATCAATGTCTGCCTAGAAATCTTACCTCAATGAAAACATGCTACCGTGTCCAAAAACAAACTATTTTTTTCAAAAACAAACTTTTGTCTTTCCTCCAAACTTCTGCTTTTCAGTCTCCATCCTAGAAAATGCCCATTACTCCGGCCCCCAATCCTGATGTCATTTTTTCTTCCCTGTATTCTTTATATCACACAGAAAATTCATTAGCAAAAACTGTTGGCTCTACTTTTAAAATAATATCAGTCATGGCCTTCTATCTCTTGTGCATTTGCACAGCAATATTCCCGTGGGACACCAACATAGAGTGAACTGCGACCCACCAAGAGTTGTTGAAGTCACACCTACTTGCGTCTCCGAAGGCGACCTTATCTGAGACTGAGTCTCTGCTGATGTGGATGGGTCAAGATGAGGTCACTCCCGTGTGCCCTAGTCGAATATGACTGGTGTCCCTATGAAAAGAGAAAATTTGGGCTCGGGGACAGAAAAGCACAGAAAGAACCCACGGGACAATGAAAGCAGAGACAAGGGTGACACCCCTCTACTGCCGTCAGCACACCCCCTGACACTAGGGGAAAGGCATGTAATAGCTCCTCCCCAGGGCGCTCAGGACTCACCCCTGCCAGCGCTTGGACCTCAGACTCTGTCTCCAGCAGTCACTGCAACTCATTTGTGTCATTTAACTCCTGGCACCTGTGCTAATTTGTCACCCTTGCAGACTACCACCCCGGCCAAATGGTATCCCTGCTTCCTCCTCTCCTCTGCTGTCTGTCCCTTACAGCACAGCTGGAAATAAATGTTGTCTAAATTGGGCGGCGCCTGTGGCTCAGCGAGTAGGGCGCTGGCTCCATACACCGAGGGTGGCTGGTTCAAACCCGGCCCGGCCAAACTGCATCAAAAAATAGCTGGGCATTGTGGCGGGCACCTAGTCCCAACTATTTGGGAGGCTGAGGAAGAGAATTGCCTAAGCCCAGGAGCTGGAGGTTGCTGTGAGCTGTGACTTCACTGCACTCTACCGAGGGTGATAAAGTGAGACTCTGTCTACAAAAAACAAAAAAATGTTGTCTAAATTATCAGTGAGGCTGTCTCGCTCCTACAAAAACCTTCCCATAGTTCTCTAGATCTTCCTGACCGGCAATAACATTCTCTTCACTAACCCCTCCCTGAGCCCCTTCTGCTCCTCTCTTCTCCAAAACGAGCCTGCCCCAGCCAGACCGGTCTCCCTGTTTCACATCCTACACCTCGAGCTCACCTGCTTCTGGGCACTCACAACTGTTATTTCCATTTTCTGGAGTGTGTTTTTCAGTGTAACCACTTAACTCTGGTGTGTCCTTTCAGTTTCAGCTCCACTGTCACTTTCCAATGATATCCTTCGCTGACCTTTTATACAAAATAATTCTTGGCCTCTCTACTTCCATCAACAGCCTCATTCCTTTATTTTCCTTTATAACACCTACCATTGCCCAAAATAAAATATGTTTATTTAATTATTTGTATATATTCTTCATGACTTTTAGGAGAAATTGGATGTTTTGGTTTTGGGTTTTTTTTTTTTTTTTAATGTTGGTAACTTTAGTGACACTCCCTGGCACATCCTAAGTGCCTAATTATTATTTGTGGATGAATAGAATAATAAATTTTGAATCAGGAAAAATTATTTTTGAGACTTTTTTTAAAGTTAAAAATGGAGGAGTAACGTCATATACATAAGGCGTGATAGCACAAGCGCTGAAATGAACATTTCACTCGTTCATTCAACACAACTATGCTAATTCCTGTTCTAAGCCAAGTAGGAGTTCAGGCCGTAGAGTTTCAAACATGGAGCAGGCATAGCCTTACACATTGGGTGTAGGTGAAGACCATCTGCGATGCATGACGTTAAAATCCTGTAACAGAGGTGAGAACAAAGCCTTACGGCATCACAAAGGAAGGAGAGGTTGCTTCTGTCCAAAGCAGTTAATTAAGGGAGATTTCACAAAAGGGACACTTAAACCAGGCAGAGGTTTGGTAGGAGTGTTAACAGGTAGATGACAAGTAGGCAGGTGGCTACGTCCCGCTGTTGACATTGTGCAAATTCATGGTAAAGTCCTGTATCTAGAAATTCAGGTGCCACTTGTTAGTTTTCCCCAGAGCTGTGTCTGCCAAGCTCACTACTTCACTGCTCAGCAGCCAACCAGCTGAGGATGCTGCAGAGAAGCTGGGATCTCTGATCTCACGTCAGCAAATCCTAGGAGCCGTCTACTTTTAAGAAAATCCCCGGCTTCCTTTATTTCATGTTCCATAGGCCCTTAAGACAGGCGGCCAAGTAGGAGCTGGACTCTAACTCTGTCTTCAGTTTAGCCCCAGAATAGCATATCCAGCTGGCTCCTGCTGTTGACCATTCTGTGTGACTAAATCCCAGCTCCCTCTCCCAGCAGGACACACCAGGAATGGAGCTGGGCCTCAACACAAGAGATGTGATATATGTCCATGTTCCAGTGCTTTTTCTTCTTATCTTTGTAACCCTAAGTATTTCACAACATTAGTATTTTATTGCCCCTTTTCTTGTGTTGAAGTACATGAGGCAGAAACGCAGAGAGGGCTTGTATCACTTGTATCACTGCCCGTTGTGAGACGTAGGGTTTTCAAATATCAATTTCTTGCTGATATTTAATGCAAAGTTAATCATCACCACTGACTAGCCTGTTAAAATTAGGTTTAATACTAAAGCAACGAGGGAATTGTATTGCTTCTGGGTTCTAATCCTAGTGCTATAATTTAATCATTGTTGTGTCATAAAACAAGGCACTTAATCCTAGCATCCGCATCCTTCTGACAAGGAGCTGGGACCATGAGAGCAACTAAGGTTCATTATTCCCTGATCCTAGAAAGGTAAAAAAACAAATAAGTAGTAAGTAAAATTGAAAATAGCTTACAATCACCATCAGTAGTTACTTGAAAGACAACAAGATTTCTTTTTGTTTGTTTTGTTCATTTACTTTAAATATTGACTTTTCAGATATGCAAATCCTCATGCTTCTTGATCCCTAAGTCTGTAACTTCGCAACTGTTATAGTGGTCCTGGTTAGAATGCTCACTGTAAAGAATGTGTTAGAATGCTGACTGTAAAGAGTTATGTTGTGTGTGCATCTGTGTGTGTGTGTGTGTGTGTGTGTGTGTGTGAGGGGGAGCCTGCATGCACACACACATGCGAGTTATTCTCCTAAGCTTTTAGGCAGGGCTTATTTACATCACTAGGGACTATTTTACAATCATTCCAAGTAGGCCTTTGGCTTTTCTTTTTCAACATAACTACTATGTCACCTGAACATGACTTAAAAACGGGCAGCTGGTCATCATTTCACATCCTTGCTACATTTAGTTGCTTTTATAGATCTTAGAAAGTATTAAAAATAATCAAAAAATCTTAGGCACATAAAACATCATTTTTTAAAATGGAGTAACAGGTAATGTTGACTAAGCATCCTCACTCTTATTTCTCTGATGGAATCTTGTACCTGTGGCTCCCGCTTTGATCCCAGGAAGTCTACATGGCGTGTGAGCAAATGTTACTTCCCTCCATGACTCTCTGCTTTTCCGCTTATGTGGTGGTGCATCTAGCTACATTCAAGTTTCAGCTACATAGTAAGCATTTCTTCGAGAACTATACACAAAAGAATCTTCCTAGTGAAAAATCCTCTCTCAAAAGAGAGTTATAAACAAATTAGAACAAAACAAAATTTGGAGTAAAACAATGTAGGAAAAACATGTGTAGGAAAAATGGTAAACATCATGAATTACAAAAAGTCAGAACATATTGTGCATGTACACTTAAAAAACTAGCTTTACTTTTATTAAATTATGTTTTGTTTTTATTTTTATCATACTGTTATGGCTTTAACATGCAATTTATATTTTAGAATATAAGAATTAATATCTTTAAGTTGAAAAAAATTGGAGCAAAATGTTTTAAATGACAGTTTTCAAAATCTGACACAATTACTAAACTCATACTGATTCCAAAGTAAAACCTTTGCTCAGTATATAAAGAAACTAAACTCTACATAAAATCTCTTGATGATATTTGTGTGTGTATAGTAGTCATCTTCACATGATCTAGTATCATTGTTGCTAAATTAAAGCAAGTTTAAATGATTTTAAGCCTCTTATCATCTGTTTTATTTCCTTTAGAGAAATTATACAATTGCAACCCATTCCTGATAATATTAATTTCCTTGGTTTCTATTTGTGTTTCAAATATATTTTCAAAAGAATGTGATTCTGACAAGTATTTCAAGGAAACATATCATCACTTTGTGCTAGGTATTATATGTGAAAGGATTAAGCAGCTTAAAATACACTGTCACAGATCCCGGATTCTCCCCTCCTTTTTCACATCCAAGGTCATGTTTTCCTAGCTGCAACTATGGGGATTGCTTTCAAGCAGTTTTGCAGATCCAGTTCCGCACACCTCAATTAACGTGTCCCCGTGGGATGGGGAATCACTGTGTATGTTAAAACACACAAATAAAATTGTATACATCATGCAAAACAGAGCTGCATTCATTTGCAGCTGCTTATGACCAAAAAAAAATTCCTCTGAGAACGCCTGATTTTATTTCCACTTCACTGAAAATGAGCAGTATCCAATCTAGGCACCCATAGGATGACAGGGCACGTTCTGCTCTTCATCTCAAGTTCCTCTTCTGCGGCCACATCCCCTTGAGGGCTGCGCTGTGCCATCTTCTGCCGCAGAGATCCAGCCTTCCTTCTCCTGTTTCACAAGGCTCTGACAACCATCAGGGCACTTTTGAACTGATGGGCTTAGTGCCCTTTTCATGAAAGAGTTTCAAGTATTCTTTGAAGCCAGCTTTAGAATCTTCAGCCTTTTATTCCTAATTGTGAAATAAACACCGTAAATTCATGAGCAGGTGGCTCACAGCGCTATTCAAATATCTGAGAACATGCAATGCAGTCAGTTCTGTTATAATGCTTGTTTTGAGAACATGAATTTATTCCAATGTGATTGATATATTAGGGAACAATTTAAGCATAATGTAAATTGCACATTTGCTTCTGTGGGAATTCCTCTGCCAGAAACACTAGGTTGAGCTCAGAAAACTGCACCCAGCTGAACCCAGTTGCATAGGAATACGTAAAATTCACACACACACACACACACACCTCAAACATCTACCAGCTAGCTCAGTTCAGCATGTGCGGGTCACCTCACCCATGTCTCCTGTTACAAATTTCATCTGATTTCTGAAAATCCACCTTCAACCATCTCACGATAACTTACAAGCTGCTCCTCTTCTACTGCTTATATCTGAAGTGAGAAAATTAAAAGTCTTCTTTCATGATAGTATTTATGTATTTCTAAAACATTTAATATGTGTCCAACCGTGACACCATTTTTATTAAGCTCCTATTTTTTGAACAGGTCTTTGAGTGTTGAGTGTCTGGGTTTTATTGCACAATTCTGTATAACCCGGTAATCTTTAGGAGTGTGTGTGCAGCATGAAAGCCCAGCTGACTGATGACACTGCCTCTCTCCCAGGGTTCTCTGGGAGGAGACCCAGCAACGCCTTCTCTGGGTCGGTTCTGAGAACGGCTTATCCCGGACCCTTGCTCAGGTCTTCACTCAGTCACCACTCAAGAGACTAGTTTTCTTTTTTAAATCCGAGAACAGATATGAAATGTCTTCAGCATTATCACAAAGAGTTTGGTTTTTATTGGGAAGGTAGAAGGTACTGGGTACTCGTAAAGAATTTTAAGCTGGAGAATGGCTGAGATAATGGCAGGAATCAAGTGCCCGCTGGAGAGGGTTTTGCATAAGAGTTTCTTAGGCTCTGATTGTGACTCAGAAGCCTGTGAACTTCTGGAGGATGGCGAGGGTCTAATCATCTCTGAAGCCCCAGGGTGGGGTATCCTGCCTGACCTGGAAGGGCTCGAACTGTTTACTGAACTGAATTCCAACAGTACAAAAGAAGAAACTCACAGTGGCCCCCAAGAGGCACTGAAAGGATCTCAAGGGTGATGCTGGAATCAGGTTTTCCTCTCAGACGAGGAAACATTCCCATACACATTAGAAAAAACCCTTGGTAGTGAGAGCTGAAACAAAAATCATTTTTCATTTATCTGGAGTCAATCTCATGCTCTTCGAGCCCCTGTTTTATGTTTAATAATGTTTGGGCACAGTGCCTTTCCCATCAAGGTGATTGATAATCATTCCTTTCATCAGAAAACCAATTAATCAGAATATTCCACCCCCTCAGAAGTATTCAATTTAAGTGTTTGTTGTGTATAGTTTAATTCCTTCATGTACTTTAGATACTTTAATTTTTAAGAAGAATTTTACAATGTTTTTATAATCCTCTAGAGGTGAAAATATGAGAAATCTTGCATTCTGGTGCAATGTATTGCGTTCTTTTGTAATAATAATGCAATATCACTGCCTTCTTGTGCAATATGTATACAGTTAAAGCTAAAGCAGGGAATGAACATCAGAAGGAAAACAATAGAGATTATGAAATCCTGAGTACGGCTTACTTTACGTGGGATCTCTGCTGAGGGCTCGGACTTCCTTTCAGCTGGGTGCATGTTCCAGCTCCCGGGGAGGGGGGAGCCCCCTGCTCCTGGTGAAGGTGAAGCCACCCGCTCCTGGCTCTCTTCCCCCCCCTTAGTCACCTGTGTGCATTTTATGTGAGTGTTGCTGAACCTTGACAGGTGCGAAGACCCGAACCTTCCACACTTTGGTGAAACCCGGTTTAGGCACACACGGACAAAGGAATGGGCCAAGTAAACCCCCAGACAGGAACTCAGAAACGCCTCTAAACACTGCATTTTCACGACTGACGGGGTTATGGAAATTTGAAATGACATTCTTCCAGGCTTAAAATAGATTAAGCCACCCAATAATAGATTCGTTTTTTAGTAATAGTGTCATTCTCTCCCTGGAATTCAAATGTAAGACAGTTGCTCCAAATACCATTCAAACACATGTGAGCAGCCGCAGTCCTGGCGTGTACCTTGACCTCTCTGTGTGCTCTCCACGGTTTCTAGTTATTTGAAGTGTGTTGCATTTGACCCCAAGCATTTTTTTTTTATTGCCTTGCAGCATTAGTCTGTGTGGAAAAAATAAAACCAAAGTGGAATTATTTAGGCCAAAGGATACAGTGGGTTCTAGGAAGCCTGGGGCTAATTGTCTGTTTTGCATCCGGAAGAAGCCACGCCAGAGTGACAGTTCAAGAAAAACATTGCCCTGGAACAGTTGGGTGAGGCAAGGCGGAGCCTCCCGGTTCTTGGGAAGGAGGCAGCGTGAAGACGAAACTTCTAAGAAGTGCTGCTTCTGAGGGATCCTGGGGGACCAGATGCCCTAGTGGCCCTGATTGCAGTTTCCACTGGGTTTTTATGGAGATTCGAACAAATAAGTGCATAGAAAATGTTACAACGTTACAAACGTGTTACAACCTACAGCAGGATGTGCTGGCAGGGCAGACACTGTTTCCTCCTGGTTGAAGCATCTAGTAAGGTAAACAGGTACCTGACACCTGTTATTGGTCTGATTACTGTCTGTCTTAGCTGTTTCTCTCCAGCTAAGTGATTAGTTTGCCAAGCATGTACATGGTCGCTACTGTTGCTGCTAACTCACATGCCCTCTTTCCTACTATGCGTGTGACCTCAACTTGGTTGCAGTTCACACACCTAGCTAAGGTCACAGATCAGCAACTTTTGCTGCTGCCCTGGGATCCTGTTCCTTGTGTTTCTTGAGATATCTTTGTTGCCTGTCTCCCCACACCTATGATTGATGACTCATGATGTTTTACTTCCGTCACACTCAATCAGGTAGCAAGCAAATAAGTACAATGTTAATAAACACAATGAGAAGTGCAGTGATTGCACATTTCTCCGCAACCATTGATTAACATTAAGAGAAATAACACACATCATTTTATAAAAAGCAACTGATTTTTGTTCTCCCAGAGTTGGGGAAGCAGAACTTGAGAAAGCTCAGGTTAACACGTGAAGACACTACTGCGTGTCCCCCGTCAGATCCCTAGAGACGGGCCGCCTTCTTCCAGGTATTTCCTCTGCTAGTGCCTGGAAGTTCAGCTGTTTCATGGAATAAACACAATGCAAATTAAAGAGACAATTCCTTCAAACAAACTCCATAACTATTTAATACATAAAAACAAAACTTTTAAGCTGTATGTCTACCGTAAGAGTTAAGCAAACTCTCCCAAGAGGAATTACTTGTTTTTAACATAACAGTGAGTCAAGAAAAAATAATAGAATTTTCTATCTCTTGACTATGACCATCCATAGGTGGGTAGCCAAGAAGTTCAGGACAGACAGGTGGTTCTAACCCATCAGATCACCCAGGCTTCACATTCATTTTTTCCATTATTCCAGAGATTTGTTTCTTGTCTCTATGGTTGAAACTGGCAACTATTACAAAATCCCCATGTTTCTTTCATTGAAGGAAAAATGAGCAGATACAGCATAATTTCCTTTTTAAAGGACATATTTATTTCATAAACTGAATATTTATTTCCTCTGTTGCTTCTCTTTTAAAATTATATCATTGATTTAAGTTATTTGTATACTTCATACTGAAGAAAGGAACAATTATCATATGGTAACACAAAGAGTCACTTGGCCTTCTCAGATCCAATAGATTAAACCACAGCAAATGCGGAAAGTTTTCTAACATCTGCACAGTTCATCAGTTTGATTTGAAAAGCGATAAGCTTCAGAAGACTTCCTTTGATTCATTTCTCAGTTGACCAAATCATGGTATAATTGCAGAATCAACATTAAATAGTGTTTTCTGGAATGATCTTCTTTAATGCAGTGTATTTTATATTAGGTAGGTTTTACAAGTAAAAGCCTTTGGATAAATAAAGAAGAGAAACTCTATGGTAATCATAGTGATTCCCCCTGAGGATCACTGGTGATTCTATTAAAAATAACATCTCTACATTTTCACTGTGTTAATATTAATAACAGTCCAATTTCATAAAAATAACAAAATGTTCTTTCTTCTATGCTAACATAAATAGGCAAAAAATTTTATAACTTTATACCTCTATAAAAGTGGATTAAAATAAGAAAATGCTCTCCAAATTTAATGATTCCCTTCGTTTATTGAAAAATACAACTTAATTCATATGATGTACTCAAAAGTTATTCTATAAGTCGTCATTAAAGAGACCTCTTTACATAACTTGATATGTAAATAAAAAGTCAATATTACCCATGTGGACAAGTCTATGTACTATCCATATCTAATAGAGCTTTTCTGACAAAGGCAACCACAAGCTACTCTTTGAGTGTAAATTAATGGCTTTTAGTTCTGTCCCCTGAAAAAGAAAGGAAATGTTTTCTCAGAGGAATGCAGCTCCCTTTAAATCATCATGGGGCCTAGGAATAAAGCAGCAGTCACATTCTGCTCCCCACTCCCCTCCCTGGAGCTGAGTAATCTCTCCCAAAGCCTCTTGCCATCTGAACTCTATACTGTCACCAAAAATAGCTGTAAATTAGATGAACAAGGCCATTCACTAGGTGCATAACTCACACCTCATAGAACAACAATGTATAGCCAATGACCAATCCATGCTATCTCAAACCAATGAGAATATCTTAAAAAAAAAAAAAAAGAAAGAAACCCAATTTTTGTAATTACTCCTCTCCTGATTTGTCACATTCATTTTCTCTAACAGTTTGAACCTCTCTTTTATTCCCTAGAGACCTTTCTGGGGTAAATTACAAATGTTGCCCAGGCAGCTGTCCTCACCTTGGCTCAAGTAAACTGTTTAAAATTATATTTTGTGCCTCAGCTTCTTCCTTTAGCTTGACACATCTAAAACCCACTGTAGCTAAATTGGATCTGATCACATTTTATTCTGACTGAGAGCTTTGATTGTGAAACACACATGAGAAACAGTGAAATGCGGTGTGGAGAATGTGTAAGGAAAACCGGGGTCGGGAGGCATGGTGGAGACACTAGGGCAGGGGTGATAAAACTTGACTGCACCTTACAATCACTTTGAGAGTTTCAAAAATCTGAATGCCCAGAATGCACCCAGATCAACTAAATGAGAATGTCTGCAATGGAACTCCTGCATTTGTAATTTTTAAAGCTCTTTAGGTGATTGCAATGTAGGCCTGATACTGAGAATCACACAATGGGCAATAGGTGACTATTACTCGTGGGAAGGGAGAGTGGCCAGGGCCCCACAGCCTCATGTGTGGCACTGAAGGAGTCACTGCATTTGGGATGCAACTGGTACACAGCTTTATTCTTCATGCATCCTGAAAATGCAGCTCCTGTGATGATTTCTTATGCATCTTCTGTCAGTCAAGGGTCCTTATAACAATCAAGTGACAACTGGTCTGAGGGAACTTGAGTTTGCATTAAAAAACCCTCAACTGGAAGGATTTAAATAATTCCTTTTCAATTTGATGCTGAACACTGTATCATACACCAAATAATTAAAGGGTGAATGGGAGAACCAAGAGTTTTTATCTTTAATAATTTGGCAGTTCCATTGCAACTTTTCCAAAATAAGGTGGTAGTAGGAAACATTTAGAAAAGACTGATCTTAGAATTGCTGAAAGGTGCTTGTACAAACATTTAATGAGATTCAAGTACCAAATCAAACCATGCAAGGTTTATTTTTCAGTAGAAAAGCATAGAAGTGCACATTCAGATTAAAGGAAGAATCCTATCTAATACAGAAGTGTTATGACTCAGACCTCAAGCAAGGACGTAGGAACTAAAAATACATGTATCTTTTAAAATTTAAACTTTAATAAATACACTACAATACTGAGTTTACATTGATGGATTATATGATACCTGCCAAGGATAAGAAAATACCCGTGCTAGTATTTGAATACCAGATGTAAATTTGTGTGCACAGACTAAATCCATTCATCCTGGTCCATGCAGATGGGGGTTGTACTTCATAGTTTAATTAAATATAGAATGTGTAACTAGTCTTTCTGTGCTCAACATTAATGGAAAGTGTGACTTAAGTGCATATTTATTTTTGTAATAAATGTAGACCTTAGGACTGGAGTCTTATGTTGACCTCATAAATGGTTTTTTCCCTTAAGTTTTATTAATATTTTTTAAACCTGTTTCTTATTTTCCCAGGAAATTATGTTGCCAATTACATAAACTAGTCAAATTTTCAACTTACTTAAAGGCAAAGATACAAATGGTGAATCGATTTTAGAAAAAAAAGTATGTATTATGTAAAATACACCAATAATAACTGCTGAAATTCAAAGCAGAAAGCTTAACATAGTGCATTTCTTCAGGGTTTTTTTTTTTTTTTAACTCCATCATAACTTTGAACTACTTTTAATATTTGTTTTCTCTGTCACTTAATGTTGTGAGAAAGAGATGAAGTATTCCAGATATGCTTAAACTACTAGTGACATAAAATATTTTCTCCTACTGACTTCTGTGTTACTTTCTAGTTATAAATTAGCATAAATAAAAGTGCTCAAAAAACAAGGCTACATACAGTGAAAGTATAATCCCTAACAATATTAAGCAGAGATTTTGTTACTTTATTTCATTTTTTTGCCAATATGCATGCCATATAAAATTATAATTTTTTTCTGAGTATACTCGATATATGTAACAAGCAGAGTGAGATAAAATGTTATTCTACTTTTAAAAATAAAAGTACTTTCTAAAGAAGCAAAAACTCCAATCTCTTAGGACCATAATATTTCACATATGCCCCTAAAATGAACAAATAGTTACAAACAACCAGGATATTGAGGATACCCAAAGTAAGAAACAAATAATAACAAATAAATCTAATTGAATTAAGAAAATGATTAGCATAGTTACTGTAACAGGGACGGAGGCAGAATAGAACAAGGACTCAGTTACTTTGGAAAACAATATCTTGACCAGATGTTGTAGGACTGAAGACAGAAAGCTCCACACACATTGCACCATTCTCACGGGGTTATAAACTAGTAACTCTGAAAACTACATTAGTGTATACTAACTAGCATTGAAGCAATTCAATTATCATAGATAACAATATACAACTTAATACATAGTAGATAATAAAAGACCAGTTTGTCATTGTTGGAGAATGAATTTTGAAACAAAGTAGGAAGGCTAAAATATACCTGAAACAAACTCTGCTGTGCTGGATTCAAAGTCATGATAGACACAGGAAAATAGGCCTGTTGATGCCTGTGTGTGCGCAGGCTTAATTACACACCTCTGTTTCCAGGCTCAGCCCACTGAGAGAAGCGGAGACATTGACGCCCTAGTAATAGGGAGGACGCATGCAGGGCATCCCAGCTGTGGTCTGCGGGCCACGTGCTAATTTGGGGAGGACTTTTTTTCTTATCTGTGATGTTGGACGTCATGAAATGTATACATAGACCTGTTCTTTGCTAATCAGCTTAATGTGTGGCCCCAAGACAGCTCTTCTTCCAATGTGCTACACAAAGAGATAGGGGAAAAAAGGTTGGACACCCCTAGTGGAGACTAAATTAGGTTATTAAAAGACCATTCTTTAATAGAAGAAAAAGGACATCTTAAGGAAATGGCTGGGACAGGGGAAATACAAGATTAGGCTGCAGTATCTTGTGGTATCAGAGTTTATAAACATGTTTAAGAAAAGATGGGAGTTTGTTGAAAGAAAATGAGGCAGCAAGAAAGAGCTTCTATTGGCCAAAGATGAAACCATCTAAACAGGAAAATAATGATAGTTTTGACTGTAACTCCAAAATGTCATAACTAGTCACAAGTCAGTAATAATGTAAATAGATGTATCTATTAAAAAAATAAAAATTCAAGAAGAAGAAAAATTTGATTAATATCAGAGTATCTCTCTCAAGACATTTCTTAACAACAAAGGGAAATATTGGAAATCTGCAGAAGATAGCACCTTAACCAAGATTTGAAAGTCAACGTCACCAGTAATGAGATACACTGATATTATGAGCCATGACAAATGGTGCAGTAACACACACACACAATAGTTTTGTGATACTCCAGTCCAGAATATTTCACCTCAGGTAGATTATAACAGAATATCAAACAAATCCAAACTGGGGGGAAGTTTATCAAATAGCTGATCTAAACTCTACAAACATTTCAGACTCACAAGAGAGGCTAAAAACTGTTACAGACTTCAGGAGACTAAGGTGAATCACTACCTCAAAATAAGGTGGGATCCTGGATAAGATTCTGAAATCGAAAGAGCATATCAAGAGAAAAAATAGAAAAGTTGAATTAAGTTTTAATTTAGCTAATAGTGTTTAACCAATGTTCATTTTTGTTTTTCATCATTATATTATAGTTACGTAAAATTTTAACATTTGTAATTTTGACATTTTAATTTGTAAAAATTAGGTAAGATTAAACAGTTTTTCTATGAATTTTTTAAGTTTTCTGTAAGACTAAAACTACTTAAAATTTAAAAGGTTAATAAAGTGACTAAAGCTAAAATATTCCCTTAATAAAAATAACATGTACTTTACATTTTCACTATATTTAATGGTAAATTTAATATATATTGCAAAAATAATCCTAATGTAATGAGTTATCTTAATAATAGTGAAAAAAAGATGAGCAATTAGAAAATAATTATTGCAATTTATTCCATATGAATTAGAAGAGTAAATTCCATACAGATTAAATAGCTTAATGTTAATAAGAAGGTATGTCAAAATATATTTTAGATATCAACTGTCTGTTTACAGAACAACTTTCTAAGTGTGAAGATAGAAGGAATTTACCAGTGAGATCAAAGCCTTCCAGCTCACGCATTTGAGTAAGAAGTCTGTAGTTGAACATGTGTAATAGCATCTCATTTTGTTTAACAATAATGTTTCTAAATGCATTTAAGGAAAAAATACTGGGAAGCACGGATGAAGCTAGTGACAGTGCCAATGCTGGGCACCAGCAGGGACGCTTCAGCTCATGTTCTTTTGGAAGCTTTAACCGAGAGAATGCACATAATATATCTACACAAGTAAAAGACAGTAGCATCAATAGATTTAATGACACAAATATTTTAAATATTAACCTTAAGTTGAACAAGTTGGTTAGTTGATTTTTAGTGCCTATTTTTACTAGTGAAGGAGTTAGAACAATCTAAGCTACAATTTTCATCTAAAATTTGGTATCATGCACATCACTTCCTTTCTGCAGGCTTCAAAACCATCCTTTGAATATCTTTTTTTGCATAGCACAGCTTGACTGATTTTTAGCATTTTGAAGAGAAGCAGTAGAACTTTATCAAAATCTGCCTTTGATGTCCTAGATAAATCAACTTATCAGGTTACAATATTTACTGTTTAAATTGAAAGGGTTTGTCTTGCTTTTTTTTTTTTTTTTAATTATTAAACTAACTACTCCATCAATCAACCCAGAAATCAGTTTGGTTACATTATCTTAGTTGCCATTAACTCTGGGCACACCTATAGGGGGAGAAACTGGAATTGTTCTTGTTACTGAAGAGGATTGGTTTGTTGTAAAAGCCCAGCAGCAGAGCCATGCCAATGTTTTACACAAAATCCAAAGTAGTAACAAAGAAAAATTAAGTTAAAAATTACAAACATATTGGCAAGATATATGACATGAAAAGGATAAATATCTTCAAAGCACTCACTAAATTTCTATGAGGCACATCATAACAGCAATGGATTAAAACAAAACAAAACAAACAATAACAATAAAAATAAGTACAAGGTCCCAGACTATGAGATAGAAAATTTAAAACTTAAAGAAATTCATTTGAAATCAAAGAAATATTAAATTAAAACAATACACAAACCAAAATGTGAATGATAAAATTAAATAAAATATGTACTCCTGCTGAAGATGCCGTGAAGCTGTCACTTGTGCAGTGACATGTCACTCAACAGCACAGCGCGTTCTGAGAAATGTATCCTTCAGCAGTTTTGTTGCCGTGAAAACATCATAGCATGTCCTCACCAAGTCTGAATGGTATCCCTGCTGGACACCTAAACCATGTCGGTAGCCCATCCGGGCTGTTAGGATACAGCTCTGAGCAGCCTGCCCTCTCCTTGCATAAGAATGCCTTCTCCTGAAATACCTCTGGGAGGACCTGCTTGAGGCTATTTTGCAGTTAACTCTTTTTAATATAAATTAGGAAGACACTTTGATAGTTATTTCATGTCACGTTATTAGACATTATAATAAAAATTCAGTGCGGTAAGTTTGTCTCCATCAGCCCCACTGCAAACATGAGTAAAGAGTTTTGATTCAACATTAGGACAGCAATGTCACTGGTTAGTTTTTGGGCTCTGTTAGAATCAGATGGGGTCATCATTGTATTAAGGTCTGTGTTTGACTGAAACATCCCTTTCTAGTAGATGACTACAGATTTTTATGGCATTGTAAACTTTTATAACACTTTTGCGATGAAATTTGGACCTTAAACATTAGAACCTCAAATGTACTTATTTTCTTTGACCTGTGATATAATTATCCCACTTTTGTAAATTTATTAGGGAAAAAAACACAATTATTGAGTTTTTTTGTTTTTTTTTTTTTTTTTTGAGACAGAGCCGCAAGCTGTCTCCCTGGATAGTGTCGCGCCATCACCGCTCACAGCAGCCTCCAATTCCTGGGCTCAAGCAAGTCTCCTGCCTCTGCCTCCCAAGTAGCTGGGACCACAGGCGTCCG